>AXCO02011800.1:0-11529 GCA_000473525.2 Anopheles melas
CCCTCGTCCTCAGTCGTTCGTGAATAGATTTCTATTCTTTCCTTTCATTCGGCAATTCGTAGCGATCTTTTTTTTTTGGGGGGGAGGGGGGGGTACCACTTCCGTCCCCAATTCCTCCCCACTCTTACACTGACTCGCCATTCCTCTAAGACTCTAAGCAAAATGGGTTTACTCTTTCGCGCGCAGTTTGTTCTCGAGTCCCTGTCCCGCTCTCGCTATCTCGGGCCTTATTTTTGTCTTTGAAAAATTGGTCTCTACTGACATTGCAACCCCGCTTGCTGCGATCGTTTTATGCCCATAAACTTTATGACTGTTAAGATCTCCCTTCCACAACCAACCAAACACACATACACCAAAAAAAGAAAACACACTGCCAAACGTCCTCCAAACGTCTGGATCTTGCGTCACTCTGGTTGCACCCAACCAACCCATTCTCTCTCCCCAAAAACCTAATCCCTAAGCTTCGGCTTGCCCCATCGGACGCGCGCCGCGCCAGTGAATTCGTTCCGCAGTTTTTCTGCAGCTTTATGCCACTCGATCCACTTCCCGTTTGCGTATGCGCATGCAACTCGCGGGTCCGGGTCCGTTTGTGTTGCGTTTGGATTGCTTTGCTACTACTGCTTCTCCTTCTTCTTCTTCTTCTTCTTCTTCTTCTTTCTGCGATCCTCTTGCTGGAGCGTTTAATTTAAAACATTTTTTGGTTTGATCGTGCATCGGTCAAGGTTACACCGGTGCGCGCTCTCGTGGCTCAAGGTTTGCGTTCGCTGCGCTTTGTGCATGCAGCGCGCTTTTTGGGCTGCTTTGGGGTGGGGAGGGATGGGGTTCCAATCCGAAGAAGGCAAAGACGTGGACCCGCTTGTCTGTTAGTTTACAGCGATAGAAAACTCCAACCGGGAACGTACGAACGTGGCGGACGGGTGGAAGACGTTTGGGAAAAATATTTTAGCACAAAAGGATTACAACGAAAAATCTCTTCCTCCCCCTTGACCGCACGAAGGAAGTGTCGATGAGAAGAAAACGAACGTAAAGGTTTTTATTTCAGGGTGAGGATTTTTTGCACTCGCGCGGGTCAGTGAGGAAGCGAGGGAGAAGTGCATCGATTTCTCATCGCACGCTATATTGTCGTGTGGAAGAGCAGGAAAATAGTGAGAATATAAATACAACACACAAAAAGAGAGAGAGAGAGTGAGATAGAAAGAGGGAATATTCAAAAATGCCAAC
This sequence comes from Anopheles melas, assembly GCA_000473525.2. Taxonomy (NCBI): domain Eukaryota; kingdom Metazoa; phylum Arthropoda; class Insecta; order Diptera; family Culicidae; genus Anopheles; species Anopheles melas. The sequence goes on from AXCO02011800.1 coordinate 1,222, forward strand.
ATAGAGCTAAGGTAAAAAGAGCCCAAAACCAGCTTGAGATGCAATCTTTAGCAAAGATCAAAATGCTAAATCACACCGCGACCGAGATCGAGTTAATGAATAAATTTGGTGTTGAAAGTTGAATTTGTGGCAGCGATCGTTTACGATTTGTGTAATTTATTTTCGCTCATTTTTAATTCAGGTTGAATACTAGTTTTAACGTAATGTAAAGTATTGGATGTATGATAATGTTATATGCTTTCACGAATGAGAATTTTCCTTAAAATGCGATTCGCCATTTACAAACAAATATAATATTGAACCAGAAGATAATGTGATAAGGTGACCTTCACCGTTTTTATTTACGAACTGATGTTTAAACTTTTGTCTTGCGGAATCTATGCAACCATCTTTCCGCCTGCAAAACACTGCAACAGCCTATCCATCGCAAGGTTGAAGGTTGCCAGCGCAAATACCACTACTTCTCCCGTGTGCTGTTGTGTGCGTGGAACGCCAAATTTTATTGCAACTCTACCACTCCACCTCTCTACACAACTCATGGTGCATTGTGCAATGTCACCGTTTTGTGTGTGTGTGTGTGTGTGTGTGTGTGTGTGTGTGTGTGTGAATTTCGTTAGTTGATCACCATCGCATCGTTGCCTGTGACTTTGGCATTGACCATTGGCGGCGAGGTGATGGCTTTTTTTTGTTTTGCTCTGCCTCTCACATTTGCTTCTCTAAAACATTGTTTTGTGTTGCACTCGGGCCACCAGCTAGGAAATGAAGCCGGCAATCAAAACGAATCTGGCTGCAGACTGGCAATGATTTCCGGTAGCGAAGGGAATTGCACGGATTTGTGGTGGCATTGTTTTCCCGTGGCTGCCGACTGCATCGTATATGCGTCAGCGGTTTTAGTGGTTATGCTTTGTATTGTTCCTCTTTTTGTTATTTCTACAGATTAGAGAGAAGATTGACATTTAACATTTTCTTCTAAAATCTTCATGGTGGACACTGTTCGATCCTCTGGTAGACTCCAGAGTAACGTGCCACACTTTGGCGGAAATGATCATCCGGGAAGACACCATTTCTGTACGATCCTCAGCAGGGACGCATTAAGCACTATGCAAAGGTAAGCTCCGAAAAAAGTGTCGCATCCCCCACTCACAGCTAGATTTGCTTCTCCATGCTTCTCTCTAGTTTAGAATTCCTCGTACAACTTCTTGCTCGACGCTTAAGAAAGGCCTAATATCGTATGACCGCTTAGGGCCTTCACTCGTGTTAATCCTCCGCTGATCCTCAGAGTTGAGAGTAGAGCATTGTATGAAAATGATATTTCACTTCCATCGCAACAATCTCATCACTAGGGGAGAATATGATGGCCTATCACGATGTGAAGACGGCTGATTTTTGCTTCAGAAATTTAAAATTTGACACTGCGGTAGGTCGCTATTACTCAGATTGCAGATGTTTATATTTGAGTCTAAAATCTGGGTAAGAGTAAACTTCCTTTCGATCCTAACAGTTCCCTCCAAGAGCGAAGACTATTATTCAAATAAAAGAAACTAACAACCGCCTAACATTTAACACCATTTTTTATGCGATATTTCACCATTACTCAGAAAGATTCCTAAGTGCCTATTCTACTGTTTCTTCTTTTCCTCTTCCAAAGTCAAACCTCTGGCTCGTACGGTTTGGTATCCAATTCCTGGAGAGAGAAGGTTTTATTGACTACAAAACAAAACTCATCCTAAAGTAATTATAAAAACCATAATGCAAGCATCAATTTCGTATCTGCCTAGCCTAGAGCTAAGGATCCTAGAACAACCTTCCTAGAAACAGATACCTAAAACATTGTAGCTCAAAGGGAACACTCATAACGGTACCGCTAGGTTAGGCTAGCTTTTGCCGTTATGTTAGGGGTTCGAAACCATGTTCATAGTTCTTAGAAATGGAATAAAAATTGGAATGTTACCATGCCCTAACGGTTGTATCAGTTTTCACTCCATAACTGTAAACTTCACATTGCAACGATCTTCAGGGACAAAAGATCAAGTTATATATATATATATATATATAATGTACAATGTAAACAGCCCAAACAAACACATTAAACTATACAAATTGATTACATTATTCACAACACATTAATCCTTTGTTTTTATCCTGACCCATCCCACGCCCATGGTGCAATGACCTTCGCAGTAATGCAAAAGGCTTTTTATTCCCAAGGTGCATTATGAGCTCGAACACTTTACGAGCAGTGCGTCCGTCCGGTTAAAGTATTCTATTCGCGCAACAAGTTCACGACAGCGACAACGTAGCGCCTGCCTGCCAGCCTTCCCTTCCCATATCTACTGCACTTTGGGCCCGCGCACCTTCTGACAAAGTTTGATGACCATCCTTGGATTGGAGTTTTATTTTCGCCTCAAGAACCTACTCCCAACCCCTCACTCTGGCTCCAGATCGGCCCCTTCTCTCCGCAGACTGGGCTTTGGGCTTTTATTTTAATTATATTCACCATCCGTTTGCTCCATCGGATTCGATTTTGTCCACCCGATGGGAAGCGGTGCAGTTAATGCGAACTGCAATTACTGCAAATGCCCCAAGATTACGCTACGGTACGTTTGTTTGTGTTTGTGCCAGTTTTACGATGCGATTACCACATTCGCGTTAATGAGCTGCAACAAAACCCACATGGCTTCATTTTTACAGTAGTAAACAATCCCGCACAGTGTACGATTGATTGTTACAGCGTGGTTGTGTTGTTGGCGTACCTAAACCGGGTAGCTCGGCACAATCCCAAAATGGGACACACCGTCAGGGAAGGAATGTGGGTGACCGTAGGTCAATGACTTGATCACTCAATGTGTGTGTACACGAGAAGACACACCGTACAAGTATATCGCACATCCTGCCGGCGACACGGTTTGTCGTCACAAATGCTTTCAATGGATGCATTTCGGGCGTTTTTGTTGCTCTGCTTTTTTTCGTACGTAAAACGACAAAAAAACATACGACCATACGCAGAGAGATCGACGGGCGTGTGTGAGATGGTGACTGCACAAAGGCCACGATGCGGATTGGCTGCAAAGTGTTGGTGCTCGATGTCACCGTACCCGAAATGCAGTGTCAGATGCACGTAAAAGCGCAAGAGCATTCGTTGAACGGCCAGCGGGTAAAGGTGATTTATTTTTATTTCGACATTTATGATCTCATACATTGGAGCGATACCATTGGGGTTTGTGCAGGGATGAGGTGGTAGGACGATATGTGAGTGAAGGACGGAAGCGAATGACAGATATTCCAGCACATTTGGTTATATCTTTGACATCTAAAGGCGCACTTCGACTGGGCCGTGGTGGTAGCAAGTGCAACAGCGAACTTAGCAGTAAAGCGAGATAAAGAAAATAACTCCAGAAAGATGTCTTGCATTAGTTGAGAAGTATAAGATCAAGAAAGATCTTTATTTAGAGCTATTTTTGACTACCTATAACTTTAAATATTTTTTATGTTTATAGTTGTATAAAAGAACTATTAAAATATATATTTCTTCACTGGAATTGAAGTTTTGATATCCTGTTAACTTAATTTTGTTAAGTTAGTTTTGTTTCCTGTTAACTGTTTTGTTAATTTTGTATGCTTTTAATAGAAAACAATAATGATGTTATTCACAAGAAATTAATCGAAAAGCTATTATCAATCTACCAGCTTTTTTCCATAACCGTTCATGATACCAATACCACACTTTTGAATACCAATAAGTACACAAGAATGTAAATTAATTTAATAAAGAAATCAGAATGGCTACACAACAAGTAAATCATAAAATTTAAAATTGTAAGTTAAAACGCATGAAAAACGACTTTAAACGTGTTAAATAAACAACCCATAAATAGCATTATTGGCTACATTGTAATAATATTTACATTTTATCAAGCAGAATAAAGTCATTTTAACGATGATGATTATTATTAAAAACGGATATAACCAGAATTGTCATTAAAAGATTTAATTACATCCCCGTTACGCTGCACCACTGCATCCTACACCTCGTGCACCTGCATTGATCCATCACTCAGTTGGATCGAATGTCATCGCGTACTTGAAACACCTGGACACAGTACAAAAAAAACGAAAGAAAAAGACAACACAATTATACCGTTCTTCTCACGTGCACTAAACTGGCTAAAACAGGTACATAAATCCCCTTACACCCCGTGATACACCTGAGAGATATTCAGGATCACTCACCGGTAGGTCATTGACATGGTACAAGCCTGTGGCAAATGGAGTTACTTTTGCCAAGGTGTCACAAAACCTTGCCACTAATAACCTCCAGAAAAAAAGACCATGAAGAGCGAGGGAGACCGAGTAAGACAAACAGAGCAGGGTAAAAACAGCACTCCGTCGCAACATCATAAGCTCATGTTATCACCCACCAACGCGTGGTACGATCACCACAAACCAAGCTCACATGGAGCTCGCGCAGAAGGTGAGTGGGTCCTGAAGATTGATAAATTCAATACACCCTTGTGTTGGTTGTTTGTAGCGACTACAACTTCACCGCTAATTCTTCATCCGCGGATGCTTACAACGTTTCTTGAGTCTTGTCTGATCCAAATATGACCATCTCAACCATCGGCCAGAATTGTGTGATGAAGTCCGCTACGAAGCGTCTTTCGTGTGTCGTACGCTGCGCGGTATAGGGCATGAACGCCTACGCGTCAACGTGTTGCGATCGCGATTTCGTCTCCTTTTGTTCGACTTCGTCACCTTTCGCGACCGGCAGTTCAGATTATCGTAAACGAGTTTTCGAGGTTCGATATTTTAAAGTCCCGAGTGCTGTTGGAAGTGCTTTTGCGCAGAGTATTACGCTTAAGGACGCTGCGCAATGGACGGCGTTGATTTTGGAAGCGAGATAAAGCTCCGGTGCAGCAGCAGCAGCAGCAGCAGTGTCTTAAGGTGTTACCGGATTTGTGTTGATGCTTATCGATGTTGAGTTGTTGTGTACTGGTATTACACTTGTAGAATACAACCATTCCTCTCATGTTATTTTACAATGTTTATTTCAAGCAATATTGCTATTTTAATTGCTTTTAACGATACTTATTTTTCAATGACATCAGGACAAATTCTCGTCTCCTTCGAAGCCCATTACCACTGGCGCTCGGTTCTGCATCGACCTGCCTTACAAATTAGTTGTTAATTAGCGATCTCCAGCTGGACGCGAACCAAACTGTGATAAAATCTACCCCGGCAGGTCTATCACTCTCGATGCTCACGTCATAGCAAAAAATAAAACAATCCTTCACCACATGGCACCCATCCCTGGACCGATGCACTTCTCCCACCCTACCCTTCGGCGTGTGCATCAATTGCCAACAGGTTAACCCAACACCGAAAAAGAAATATTCTACCCTCTCCAGCAGCACCACGGCTGTGTCCATCATCTCGTCAGTGCGTGAGAAGTGGTTGACCTCCGCGAAGTGCAACATTGGCGCTCGCACACACACACACACACACACACTCAGGCACACCGAAATGAAGTTTGCATGCAAATTAGTCGTCGATGCAAAATCACGCCCGCTTTCCCATCTTTCTGCCGCGTTCTGCTGCGTTTGGCTGGATTTGTTTCGCGTCTCCTTCTGCGGTGACCTTCCACCAAGCGTGGCGTAAATGCGAATGCGATCGTTAAGCGTGGAAGGGTACGATGGCCCATACGGGCCACGGAGATGGAAATGATTAGTGATTTGTAATTATGTTATATTTAGCCAAGCTTTGCAGGCACAGGTTGGGCAAGAAAAGGGAAATACTGGACGAAAGGAAAATACTTAAAACTTTTCTGTTTTGGAATGATTATCTTTGTTTTTTTTTGTGTTTGTAAATTTATACTTGAATTTTTAGAACCTTTTTTTGTACCTTTTAAATTAAATTATCATCATTAAATTACTTACAAACTTCACTTTGATTTTTTTTCTTATTTTCCATTAGTGATTCTTTTCATTGTAGTTAAATTTGTTTTTTTTTTTCATTTTCAATTTAAACTTTGAAGATTTATTTTGTGAAAATCTTAATATGTTAGTTAAATAAAAAAATGTTTTCCCATCTCACGTACTAGTCTCAATTCCCTCGCAAGGCGAGAAAAACGATGCCCGACCCAAATCATCTCACCAAAATCCGCAAAAGAAAACAAGATTTATCATCGACTCATCACTTCGTTGTACATGGGCACTGCTGAAAGATATTCTCTTTCTCGTTTTAATATTTAAATGTTCAAATGCACCTAACAAACTCGCGTCTGTTTTCTCCATCTACGGCTGCATCACACAAGATCTTGTCAGTGCTCTTGCCAGTGCTCTTGCCAAAGACGTAAAATATTACGCATCCAAAAACCGGTATGAATAACATCGGGATTTAGCTTTTAGTATGGACCTGAACCAAACAAAAACGAAGACACTTGTTAGTAAGGTGGTCAACGCAGAGTGAGTTTCGTGGCTTTTTTAAGTTAGTTTTCGTTTTGTTATATCATCAATCGATAACACTGTAGGAGCCTCACACCAAATAAAGGTATAATAAAATACGATTTAATTTTCTTACATTGCAATAATTTATTGGAAACTAATGTTATAAAGTTCAAACGACATAGCATTTACATAATATGCATTAAAAAATACAATATAAGCTAAATATAAATACAAGACAAAGATAAGAACCGGAACCAATCCCCGATAAGAACAGGAAACAATTTACAAAGACCCAACGATAAGAACAGGACGTGAACGGTCTGGTTTCGAATGTCACTCTCGGCAAAAGCGATAAGAAAAAGTATATTTGGCTTCATTACATATTTCCGTGGAGAAAATCTTTTTTATCGATCGATCAAACAAACACACACGGCGCTTAACTTTTTTAATGATGCGCCATCAATGAATTGAGGGCGATCTAAACTGTGTACCGATAAAGCAGTCAAAAACAGTAACAAACCTGAAGTCGCAAGCGTAACATGTTATTGAAGATATACAGCTCCACTATGCGAATGTCTTTTTCGGCAACAGTGCTCTGTGTACTATGTGTTTCAGTGATCGGTGGAGTTAAAGATCATGACTTTGAACGATCGCTGGTAACAAATCCCGAATATCACATTTCACCTATCCAAGAAGATGGCAATTGGCTTGATACCTATGGATATTCAGCATTCGAGGGACAGTTTCCGTACCATGCAGAAGTGCTAATTAAACCCATATCTCTTAGCTATGTTCATACCTGCGCTGGATCGCTGATTACACTCAAATACGTTCTAACAACGGCTGCATGTCTGTATCGCTGGGTTAATGAATTTGGCATCGAGTACTCCTTTCTGACCTTGGGATCACTGTTCAACGGTGACAGGCAGTGGGAGCAGCGCATCAACTTCACAGATGATGGAATACATACACACCCGCTATATCGCTATCCGAGCTATGAGTTCAACAATATTGCAACGCTACGTTTGGATTGTCCAGCGACGCTGAACCGTTTTGTTCAACCGATCCGTTTGCCGCGCTTAACCGACATACGCACGTACGAGATGATGGAGGGCACTGCTACCGGCGACAGCTTTGTCCGTGGCTTGAGATATCTGCGTAATCAGGTGCTGTCGAATGAAGACTGCCAGCGGGACATACTACCGGGCGTCGTAATTACAGTACAGCACCTTTGTACGAATTCCTTTATCGGTGGTGTATTCTGCTTCAGAGAATATGGATCATCGTTGACGGTGGAGGATGTGAACGGTCGCTTTTTGATTGGAATTGCCGATCATGTGTTTTGGTGCTCTTCTAAGTATCCTACACGTCATGTTCGAGTATCGTACTTCCTGGACTGGATTCAGACGAACTCCGATTATATATTGGAGTTGTAAAAAAATCGGAGATGGATGTAGAAAAAAATAATTTAAATGACTAATAAAGATTTAATTATAATAATGATTAATAAAGAAAGTAAACTAACAAAGTCATATTTGTTATTCGAAATCTAAGCACGCGAATTTCTTTAAAATGTATAACAATAATTACAGAGGACAATCGACGTTTTATGGAAAAAAATGATAATTACTGTTTCCTGTGACGTACAGATACAAAATCGTATGGATGGTCTTTATTTAGCCTGATTACAGATTTACTACGAAAAAATCTTTATTGATTGAGTTTATCAGATGAACAGAGATAGCGCTTTGACACAGTAAAACAAACATTATCAATGCAGTGACCCAAGCCGTGTACTAATAAATCGATCAAAAACGTTGACAAACCATTAGTCCATCAAGCGAAAGGTGATAAACCGGGTGTACATCTTCAACATGAAATCGTTTGTTGCAGCAGTTGTGCTCTGTGTACTATGTGGTTCAGTGATCGGTGGAGTTGTCTTAGATGACGTTGAACGATCGCCAGTGAAACTTCCCATAAATCACATTTCACCTGTCACAGAAACTGCAAAGAACCAGTCTCGAAACGAGGAAGAAGAAAACAGACTTTCTACGTACGGATATTTGGCGTTCCCTGGGCAGTTTCCGTACCACGCAGAAGTGCTCATTAAACCCAAATCTCTCAGCTTTTTGCACTCCTGTGCTGGATCGCTGATTACACTCAAATACATCCTTACAACGGCGGCATGTCTATATCGTTGGGTATACGAAAACGACATCGCGTACTCCTTTGTGACCTTGGGATCACTGTTCAACGGTGACACGCAATGGGAGCAGCGCATCAACTTCACAGATGATGGAATCCATACACACCCGTTATATCGTAAATCGAGCTATGAGTTCAACAATATTGCAACTATACATTTGGATTGTCCAGCGACGCTGAACCGTTTTGTTCAACCGATCCGTTTGCCGCGTCTAACCGACATGCGCACCTACGAGATGATGGAGGGCACTGCATCTGGAGCCCAATTTGTCGGTGGTTTAAAATATCTGCGCAATCAGGTGATGTCGAATGAAGACTGCCAGCGAGACATACTACCTGCTTACATCATTACTGCACAGCACATCTGTACGAATTCCTTAATCGGTGGAGTGTTCTGCAATCGAGAATTTGGATCATCGTTGACGGTGGAGGATCAGAACGGCCGCGTGTTAATTGGCTTTGCCGATCATTTGTTTCTGTGCACTTCTAACTATCCTACGCGACATGTTCGAGTTTCTTATTTCCGCGACTGGATTCAGATGAATTCAGATTACATATTTGAGTTGTAGAAAAAGTGTTCCAAGCTATGAGCTATGAAGTTATAGTACTGCGTCAAATATGAGAAATCAATCATTTGCAATTGCACCATCCAGAGAAAAAATAAATAAAAGCTAGATTTCACAAATATTTGATTCATTCACTTTTAAGCAACCAGTGTTGTGTATGTAAGTAAAGTGTATGATGAGACTCATCACAAAGAAATTAAAAAAAAAATGCCTAAACAATGTAGTACAATACTTTCATCCCTAAACTGAATATCTGTTTTCTAATTCATCTAAAACACACTGTCCTCTACTATTGTGACTCAAAGACTTGAGAACTGAAAAAAATATATCAATTCTAACATGTTTTATTTGTTTCTAAAAGGAACGTAGTCCAAAAATATATGGTGGAAAGAACTTTTTTTTAATGAAATTGTATGGCAACTTCCCGGTCATCAATTTAATGTAGCGTTTTTTAAAGAAATTTGACTTGGAATGATGTTTCAGTGTCTATCATGTTTAATAGAGCTTCAACCAATGTTGTTGAACTTATCAGGCAGGGTTGTCAATGGATCTATTTCTGTTCAAACGGTATTTAACGATAATATAATTGAAATAAAATAAAAAGTTATAAGAACAGTTATGAATAATATAATGTTAGAAGTTTTTCATCACAAGGGGTGATTATTTTATTTTATTTTATTTTATTTTATAAGGTATCGAGCCTCCATGGCCTACATACACAATTACAACTAATGTCTTATAAACTATGGGTTCCTAAAATTGGACGTAATGCAGTCTCGTATGACACTAGTACATTTCGGTACACTAAAGGACAGGTCTACAAAATTTGAAAATAAATTAAAATTCTTGGACAACAATAGCAACGGATCGCTAGCGCTGAAAAGACGATAACGAAAATCAGTTATTAAATTGCCGAGTTCTTATAGCCCTAGTAGGGACATAAAAATTTACATTACTTAGCAATAGAGGTGCATCGATTTTTCCAGTTAATAGTTTAAACATAAACATTCCGTGGGCAACCATTCTTCTCTTTTCCAATGTTTCAAGCCCTAACAACTGACACCTCGTATGATAAGCTGGTAGCACGTCGTTAT
>KI922206.1:3709-14914 GCA_000473525.2 Anopheles melas
AAAAAAAAAACAGGGGAACCCTTAAACAAGTAGTTAAAAGCTCACGGGGGGAAATATTTTTGATGCAGTTCCAGGGCGATGGAAAGTTGTGTGTCGAGAAATAGGGTAAATTTCATCCGAGTGTGGGCCTTTGCTGCTGCTGCTTCTGCCGCTACTGGCGAATGGAATGTTTATGTGTTTAATTTATCAGTTTCTGCCGAGCTTACGATCGCTTGTACCTAGAGGATTGCGTTACTTTTAACGACTAGTGCGGGAGTCATTTTGGCTGCCGGTAGGAATGAAACGGTAAAAAGAGACATGCGTTGCGTTGATATCAATGTGAACGGAAGCGGGGCAAATTTTGCGTTATTGGATCGTGTACCGGTGCGATTAAAGCAGGAGTTTGCTTGTTGGATTTCTATGTGCAGCGTAACTGTTAAAAAGCACATTTAGAATCTTCAACATCAATTTACTGGGAATTTTATTCAAATGGAAATATTGGACCAGATCATTGAATACTGTGGGAGAATGAGAACTAAACTAATAGCTTTTCCAGCAAAGTTGTTGTATTGCCGTACATTAAGACTCTCTGAATATCGATTTTTCAAAAGCTTTGACAAGCGATTTCTGCCATATCATTTGGAACGACATCTTCTGGGTGAAATTAAAGAAGAATGCAATAGACCATTTTTAGATTTAGATATGATCACTTCCAAACCTATACTAGGATTGTAGCATATCTGCTATACAGAACTTATTATTAGCTATAGACACATTGGAAAGCCAAATCACACCATCGCAAATCAGCAAATCAGAACATACTATACACATCCGGAAGAGCTCAGGCCACACCGTTCATATAAAAACAATTGTGACACACTTAACAGAACCAACCGAAAACGTACAACATAAGCAGGAACAGTTTATGCATTATAACCCAAAGCAGGAACAGTATAAGCATTAAACCCAAAACAGAAACTTAGTGACAAGAACCATCGTTCTTGTCAACAAAAGACAAACGTAACTAGCTGAGTGAAAACAATAACTTTCCAACATACAACCCGGAACCAAATGTGAGAAACCCTTAACTTCTTTTGAGTATAAATAAAACCAACTCCGATCATGGCAGGTCAGATTCGTTCGGACTGTCAGGATAGGACTATGCCCATCCTACATCTATCGAGTTCTCATTTAAAGAGTTTAGATATGTCCCCCTGCCCAAGGTAAGGCCTCTAAACTCCAACGTTTCCAGTAAGGGAAACCTCCTAAAGGTTTCTATGATCGCCTGGACGATCAAGTGTCGAAAGTCCGCTTCGAAACAGTATCCACCTCAGTTCTGCTTATTTCGGCAAACGATGACCGTCCGTAACGATGTTTGAAGGCCACCCTGGCCAACGCGAGTTCAAAGTTACTACATTGCGATCGACCCAAAATCGAACATACCGTGACTACCTCAAAACATACCCATGGTGACCGTAGCAGTCACTAAACATATCACAGGATTTTTATAAGCTCCTTACGAAAGTTTGAAGAAGTATAGTTCTTTTTGCTTATTTGAAACAAATTATGGCCTTTTTGGAGGTGTTCAATGCTTAAATGAGGCTATTGCGATGAAAAGCAGCACAAACATCGACTGAATAGACGTATTAACTTTAAACTGCATATGCTACAGTCTTGAAACAACGCAATTTTTATGATTTTAATTGGGAAATATCCCCAGAGATGACCTACAAACTCGTCAGTATATCAGCATTCATCACAATTGCATTTTCCATTTGCGAAAACACTCAGATACATTACAATTGCTTCGAGCTTACCTCAGCTACATCACTTTTCATTCCCATGAACGTATAATAAAACCTTACAAATGCATTTTTTATGCAATCATCGACTCACAAATAGCGATTCATTCATTGGAAAAGAGGATCAATAAAATCATTTGCCAATGGCAATGTTTCTACATAATCAATGTCTGTTGGCAACTATTGTTCGTTGTCACTGAGTTACCTTTCTGTAGAAAATATAAACCGTTCAATCTCTGAGCAAGCTGTCACACAAATGCATTTCACGAAAAAGTATCTCTATATTTTCGATGAAGTCATCGTGATTACGCTCCGCCTGTATCAACTTTCATGGCAAGTAAATGCCACCAAAGATTTCTGAAGAAATGACGTGGTCCAAATGCAGTTTCAGTTTCTTGCTCAACAGAATTAGAGTCAGAAATACATCAGCTAATGGATAATGGCTCGCTCAAACAAATATGTAAAGTAGCAACCTGTCGTTGACTGGATCTCATGTCATCAAAGAGCAACCTCCTACAGTATCAAACCACTCTTCACGGAGCATCAAATTTAAGCCCTAAGACATTCAAAACTTTGCCTCTTTCAGTAATCTTTTTCCACCCGGTTTAAAACATGCGAAACCCCGCCCTTAACGGTATCGTACTCTGTGCCCGAAAGTAGTTCGACATGTAGGCAGCACTTAGCAATTTGTAGTGCGCTTAGTTGCGCTCGGTGTAAAGATCTGTCACTCAATATACGAATAGTGAGACTAGCATTTACCTCCGATCATCGAGCATGGAAGGAAAACTTTGGAAACTTGGCGCTATAGAATGTACTTGTAGTTGAATCGCTCCCCTTTCTTGAACCCGGGCTAATTGAACGTGAGACTTCGTACGTGACGCCTCGAGATGCTGATTTGATCCGGCTCCGGTGGAGTATTGACAGTCTGTCACTTGTTCGGGATTCATTAACTGTGACGTGTCTGTGCTACACACACAGTCTGTTAGGGAAGTTTCGAGAACGTACTTACTGTGTGTGCTCTGTGTGTACCAACGCACCTCGTCATCATCAAATTTCAACCCTATCGGGGAACTGCTTGAACACAGCTACACGCACTCTTCCTGGTCAGGGTTGGTTGTAAGGATTTTAAACCCTCCCATACTTACGCTCGTACGCACACACACACACACACACATACACACACACGGGAGCTCTGGAGAGGTTTGAAAGGTATAAATTAAATTCCATCCCCGTATCGCACAGTGGCAGGCAGGATCGGAGGATTGGACCTGGTGTGGGATACAATTTCGTTTTCACCACATCTCCTCAGCCCCTGTGTTCTTCCCACTTCGGGGTACAGTGTGAGAGTGTGTTGGAGTTCGTTTTGGTCTAAAAGGGGGCGTTCTGCCAGCAAGCTTTCCAGACAAACATTCGGCAAAAACGCTTGGCCGTGTAGCGACGAGCAAAAAGGAAGGCTTTGGGCAAAGTTTTTGGAAAATATTCTCACACCCTTTATCAGCCTGTTGGAGAGACTCGGCACTGAAGGACTGAAGGGTGGAGGGCGACCCCGTGTTGAGTGGCGAAAGGCAATTAGCAGTGGCGTAGTTTTGCCGTTCTAAGAAAAGTGAGTCGCGTATGGGCCCGTAAGGGGTGAAAGAGTGCACAAGTACCACAGCACAGAGGTGCGTTACCACGGAAGTTCCGGGTCCGAGCTGTATGCGTTGTTTCCGTTCTTGTTGTTGTAGGCAAAGTCGAGAGAGGAGTTAACAAAAAACACGCTATGAGCACGCTTAAAATAACAACCCCAAACACGCTCCCCGGAACACTCCCGGCCGAGTGTATCGAGAGCCTAGGGAGCCCAGACGGTGGATGCTTTTGGTGGGCAGGCAGACACAGGAAAGGGCTTATTAGAACGAGCATCCCGGGATGGAACTGGGAAAAGGATAGGAAAGGCAGGCAAGCGCACGCTTAAACTCACTGAAGCGGTTCGGTGTTTCGGTGGTGGAAGAAAAGTTTATCCTTTTCTTTGAACTGAATGGGTTGAGCGTGTGTGCAGTTCGTTAGGGAAACGCCCTGGGAAAGGTATCGGGTTTCGGGTGCGTGTGTGTATGTGTGTGTGTGTCTGGCGGCTGAGGGTGAATTTTTGGCCAGTCTTATGGTGTGTGTGTGTGAATCAGCAAATAGAGAGCGAAAGCGAACGCTCTACTCAGTACCTGTTTTCCTCACGTCCGTTCCATAGTACAAACTTGGACTGGCAAATGCTTTTTGCAAAACGATAACACATACACACGCGCATTACCTTTTGACCAGTGCTGTATAGTTCTGGCTTTGTAAAGCTTTCCCAAACAATCTGCGCTCGCTGAAACCATTTGCTCCATTTGCCTCAACCAACTGTTTATGGCGAGCCAATGCCCGTTCCCGGAATGCCGGAAGCAATAAACACTTTTTGCATGATGCGCTTATCCTACGGTAACCCACGCCCAACACCAACACCAGTAGACGCGTGGCGAAAAGGAGTGTTTTGGATGGTACAACATCCGGGTGTGGGTTTGGCGCGTTGTAATTGACGATGTAAGCAATTTAGATTAGCGTAAGTTTATTAACCAGTGTAAATAGTGTTTTAGCGCGAATCGCTTGTGCTTGTGCTTGTGATGTTGTGATTTATTTTGAATCCAATTTATACCTGATTTGTGAGGAGATTTGTACCGAGATTGACCTTTGCGAGCTGCAATCGTATGATCAACTGGGAACGATGTTTCAATAACCAGTGAACATTGTCCTTGGTGGAGAGGGGAGTCGAATTGAATTTTATGCAAATCCCAACGATGTTAATGTGAACGTTTCCACCGTGTTGCACCTTGAAGTGTTTCTCCTATGCTAATTTGCTAATGGTTGGATTCGTGTATTTTTCTCGGCAACCAGATAAAAAAGGAAAAGTCGAAGTCAAAGGCAACGCAAGAACTAAACGGGAATTACGAGTGCTTAGTCCGAGTTCGACCGCGTTAGCGGAAAAGGGAAGTTAGGGGAGCAGTTGTGTTCTGTTGCGGTTTTTGCGCAACAGTATATTATTCAAAACTTTCCAGTCCGAAACATAAATATCCTCAAGTGCAGAAGGGAGGGGATGAATGGTTGCAGCATTTGCGGACACAATGGATAGAAAGTTGTTGGCTTTTGGGGAGTTTTTCCTTACTTTCTTTCTAGCGCGTTGTGGCTCGGGTGTCGAAGTTATGAAAGCGAATGCAAAGAACTGAAGAATTGGTCAGAGTGAGAGAGATCTCCCCTTCCCCCCTTCCATTTCCCAGGCGGTTTTTTGGGCAAAACAGCTCAGCGAGAATTACGCTGAAATTGTTGAGAAGTTTCCACGGTACACAGGGATTGGAGATGTTTGATTTTATTTGCTTCTTTCCACCTCACCAAACCTCACCAAGCCACTGGAAATAAGGGGCGGGAAGTTTATGGTGCAAGTGTATAATGCACACGGAAAACAATCTGGAAAACCTGTTCAATCTGTGCTGCTGGAGGTCAAAAACGTAAAGCAAAAAAAAAACAGCACAATTTGGGTGTGTTTGTGTGTGTATTGCGGTGTGAGTGGTGAGTGTGCTGGAAAAGCACGAACACCGACAACACTTACTGTGTTGTGGTGGTTTTGGGTTTTGGTGAATTTTACGTTTTTGTGCGCACTAAGGGAAGGGAAAGGCCGAAATGGTGAGTGTGAGTGAGATAATTTAGTTTGAAGCAAATCAACCCACCCAAGCGAGAACAATAGAAGCGGTGGTGAAAATTGGCTGCTGTGCTATGCGGGGATAATGGTTTCAAAAGCAGAAGGGAGAACAAAAGCATGCAAACCCTGGCAGGACGAGAGTTTGGAAAATCGTGGGAAAAAAAGAGGATTATATATATGATGTTTCAATGACATACTTGTTGGGGGATAGAGTATTCGTTGGAAATAGTATCACTCTGTAGTGGCTAGATGTAGTATTTTATGAGCATTGTATCAATGCACAGAAAGTTGAAAAACCACTGATGAGTGGGAAATCATCGAAAATGGTTATTACATTTGTGAAGCTGCTGTTCTACTTTTTAGGACTGTTTTTGGGTTTAGGGTGCTATATCCTTTTTGGAATAGAATCGAGAATGGCATTTATTACAAAACTGAACTATTTTTAGACACTATTTCAGACAATGTCAATGGTTACAAAACTGTTATTAAATGCTTTTATTCATACGTTAAGTTCAGCCAAAAAAGATTGTATGTTTACACAAATTATTACACTGTTATTAGCATGTGTTTTATCAAACTCAATTTGAGCAGAGATATAGTGTTTCAAAGAAACAACATTTAATGAGGAGCGAATAAAATTTAATGGCTTTAATGCGTTATTAAATACGCGTTACACCATTCAAACATCAAAACATGTAGGTAAACAAGGACATGAATTAATGTTACAGATGATATTACCTTTAACCTTTTACAGTGTTTTTTTTTATGGAATATTTTGTACATTATTTCGTAGTATTTATAAAAACTGCACACGATTTAAAACCAGCCCTGGATCTAATGATGAATCTATACTGGTCTTGGAACCGATCATTAACCCGTACTGGTCCTGGAATCTATCATGAACCTACACTCGTCCTTGAACCGATCACGAACCCTAACCGGTTCTGAACCTATCAAGAACCGATACGTACCCTGGGACTAATTATGAACCCATACCGGTCTTGGGACCAAAAATGAACTTTTACTGGTACCGATCATGAACCCATAGTGGTCCTGGAATCTATCATGACATACACACATACTGTTGCTGGAAACTATCATAATTTCGTACTGGTTCTGGAACCTATCATGAATCAACATCAGTCTTCAAACTGAAAGTAAACCCATAAAGGACCTGGAACTGATACTGAACCCATACCGGTCCTAAAACTGATCTTGAAACCATACTGATACATAAATGTAAGAAAGAGAGAAGAAAAAGGAACGAGAGCGGATGATTGCGGCGAAACGGAGTGTGACAATGGACAACCACAGGCGAACAATACTGGACGACACAACCGTATGACGTAAATCGACTGAGGGGTGGAAAAGGTGGACCGAATGAGGGAGAACGTTGACACAGACTTTTCTGTTTTTTGACGGTGTTTCTTTATTGCGATCTGATCAACGACTGACTTATCAGCCCAAGTTATCTTCTTTATAAGTTCATTTCGATTGCATCAGGCAATACTATCTTGCAACTCTACATACAATTCGTACATAAATAGCTCCCGATTTAATTTATTTACATTAATCGTACCTGTAACTGTTCCGGATTTGGATTCGAATATTGATTTATCGTAGGAGATTTAGCAGAATTTGTGTTGTGATGATGATATTGTTAAATAAATGCTTACTGAAAATGTGAAATTAATGCTTGTTAACTAATGATACTTACTGTAATAAAACAAACCTATTTCATATAGTCAACTCGGACGACTTAACAACATGCCCGTCATTGGTTCAAGCCCCGAATAGACCGTGCCGCCATACGTAGGACTGACTATCCTGCTATGGTAACAATTAGTCACTGAAAGCCAAAGCCCACTAGTGGTACAGGCAGGCCTTGACCGACAACGGTTGTTGAGCCAAAGAAGAAGAAAAGAATTTCATATAGTGTGAGAAAGTAATGAAACATTTTATTGAATTAGCTTCTTGATCTAAAATATCAAAATGACGGCTAAACGTGCCGTATACTACGAATAACAATTATTATAAGTGATTTTGAACATGACATGCCAGTACAATGGCTTCGTCAATCGTCAGCAACACTTGCGTCATCCATCAACAAGGCTTACATCTTACTGAAAACATTGGGCTATTGTAAATCTGATAGCAATCGTCCCCGAACAAGTCAATATTTTCGCCTTTATGCAAATTGCAAACAAGCTGGCTTGAATGATTGCAACAACCGCAGCAACTAATTGCAGCCCATAAATTGCCTCGCCAACAATCACTTTCTTAAACTGTCACCGTAATGTTTGCCTGCTTTGAATGCTAAACTGCTACAATTTACATCGTGTACAGCAGTCCCTCGCCACGTACGTAGAAAACAAAACAAAACCCAACTGTCAATTATTTCGCAAACCGGTATCGATTTCTCATTCCATTTTGGTTGCCTTTTTTCGGGGAAGAATAATTTGTCTTGTACGTACTGTTGCGTATTTTAAGCTGTCACGAAATGCAAAAAAAGAGCCCACTAACACACCCACAAAACACACAGTGGTAAAGTCGTTCGCCGGCAGCCGGTGTGTGCCTAATGTGTATCCCCCCCATGCTTATGTGTGCGTACATCTTGAGCGGGCAGGCAGTGAAATTGGTTTCGTGCTGGGTAAAATAGACAATCAATTTGTTTTTCACCTCCCCTCTTCCCCCTCATTCATCTCCCACTAAGCTACCACCCCCAAAAACCAGTCGATGGCGAAATTTATACCGCATCATCTGTATGCAAATCATGTTTTTAAAATGAAACGAAAGTACTTTCTGGCAGGATTTACGATTTCTACGGCTCTGTTTCTCCCAACCCATGCGTGCGTGCGTGCGTGCGTGCGTAGGCAAAAAGGTCCCATCCGGTTTGTTTTGCTCCCGAACACGGTCTCCATGTGTTTTGGGATACGAGTATTTTCCTTTCTGCTTTTACCTTTTCTCCCTTCGGGGTCGCACCAAATGATCGAATATATTACCGTACACCATTTTTGGTACCGTGCTGGACAACGATGTAAGAAAAAGGGCGCACGGAAGATTTATCCATCCTTACTTACGCTTCCGATGTGTCGTGCGTGGAATAAAACGTGTGATTCGTGAAGAGGCCCGCCCGGTTAAAAGGAGATGTTAAAATAGAGCACACATCCATTATCGGGAAGGGAAAACGGGCGGAAAATCGCTCCAGCAGAGGGACAGGAAGCCCTTCCCTCGGCAGTTTGTGATCGAAATTCATCCGCTCGTCATCGGTCATCATGGTCAGTGGAGGAAAAAAAAGTAAATTTTCCCCACCCAGTTCAGGGCCAGTTACACACACAAAAGCACAAAGATCTTTGATGTAAGTATCGTGTAAGGTATCAATTTTCTACACATTTTCCTCTGTTGTTGTTGTTCTGGGGTGAAGAGGCGCTGTGTGGTATTGTTTACATTAAGACGAATGATGCGACGCCCCAGCGATAAAGGTTGCCGGGTACGCGAGTTCGAGTACTAAACGCCCTCTAAACCGCAACCCGATGCGATTGTGGATCGATTTTATTTGTGGCTATAAATTTTTGTCCCCTGCCCTTCAAAAACCAACCTCAACAAACGTCCCACAATCCGTTCTTGGAGCATGGAAAGTGGGGACGAATTTTGGGTACTTTTGCACGGGACAGCACAAAACTGCTTGAAAAAGGGGAAACTTTTTTTTTCTTTTGTGGGCTGTGTCCACGTTACCATCGAAAGTAAATATTTTTCCGGATTTTTTTCTTGGAGGGATCGTGATTTCGCAAATAAGGTCGTATCGAGCTTCCCTCGCCGTAAACAAGGCTCCGACATAAGTGGATTTACGCAAGGGTAAAGGTGAAGAATAGAACAACAAAAAACAAGGGAAGAAAATATGGTATTGTAGGGTGAGAGTTTAGCCACACCACAGGTGTGAAGACACGAACACGCATTAGACCTTACCTTATGGGCTTTCTCTCTCTCCATCTCTCTTTTTCTCCAATCAAACCAATTCAAACGATGCTAGGAAAGCGACCCATGGCGGAAGGACGCACCATGTACCGATCATTTTTATTCTAATGCCGATTGTGCTATTACGTGTCTTATACTCAAACTCACTTACACCCTGCTCGCGCCGATTGTGCGTGAGATCGGGGCGAGGCTTATCGTGATGAGATGTTTGTTCTACGTGTGCTGTTCACGTACGCGCGGCGCACCGCTCCCGAGGGCCGCACATAATTTAAATCTCGTTATTTAGATTTTATGTGGCCTGGGGAGTTGGGAAGGATTAGGCATGTTTTCCGAGCTGTGTCAGCAAGGGAGCAATTATGATTGTTCTCTTTTTGTGTGTATTTTGTGTGCTGTCGAGCGTGTGTGTGTGTACGCAATAAAAATGTAGGATTACAGGTATGGTGATTCTTTACCGATCGGCACGCAATAATGTTACGTGCGTGGAAATGTTGATGCTGCCGCCTGTTAGGGGTGATTATGTTTGCATGATAGCTGTATTTTAATCGGAAAAACATATGATTTCCATCCTGCAGAGTGAACGCAGGTACAGGTTTGTCGATTGCACGATACACGGAGAGGGGAAAACACCGGTTCTATCGAAGCGTACCGATCGCAGGGAACATTTACCTTGTCATCGTTTGATGTATGCGAGGGGAAAGGTATTTTAGATTACATTGAACATCGATTCATTGATTTGTAAGTAGGAGCTTTAATAGGAAATATGAAGTATTAAAGAGAAGATTTTTATGTTTCTGAGTGGTTATATTTAAATTAAACAGCTGAAGTTAAATAAAACGCAAACTTAATGAAGATAGCTGAAAAAACTTATTTTGACGAGAAGAAAAAAATAGCTTTCATAGCAAACAAGAATGAAAATATTGAAAAGCAGACAAATAACAATAACAAAAAACAGGAAAAAGTGAGGAAAAAGTAGCAAACATGATGAAGAAGGAGAGAAAATGAAGAAAATCAGAAGAACTAGTTAGAACGAGAATTAGAAGAAAAAAGTCCAGCATGTCTGCTAGTATCTTACCCATCTGAATGTGGTTTTGGAACATTACTTTTTTTAGTTTTAA
Organism: Anopheles melas; assembly: GCA_000473525.2. Taxonomy (NCBI): domain Eukaryota; kingdom Metazoa; phylum Arthropoda; class Insecta; order Diptera; family Culicidae; genus Anopheles; species Anopheles melas. The sequence continues at coordinate 14,281 of KI922206.1, forward strand.
GCCAGATAGAACTTAAGGTTAAGCTGGTCTAGTGGTGCAAGATTTAAGATTATGGGAGAGGAGGTAAAATTTAACAACATGCCCGGCATGGGTTCAAGCCCCGAATAGACCATGCCCCCATACGCAGGACTGACTATCCTGCTATGGTAATTAACAAGTCACTGAAAGCCAAGCCCCACTAGTGGTACAGGCAGGCCTTGACCGACAACGGTTGTTGTGCCAAAGAAGAAGAAGTACTCAAGGTACTTGGTGATCGAAAAAAAAGTAATTTCTGTAAAAAAAGGACTTGGGAAAATTAGCAAATTACTCAACCAACAAGAATTTAAATAGCAAGCTCTTAAATTTTGCGGCATATTGTTTTGAAAAAGGTCCAAACCCCATTTAGGTATAGTTGCAGCTCAGAACATTATACTTCTGCAAAACGTTTAGATGACAGATTAAATCAGATGTCAGCACAAACACGTGTTACTTTTGATAAGCTATTACAAACGATCTCAAGCTTTCAATGAGGCAGCCTACCAAGACCAGTGTGATTATATAAAATACAGGTGTATGGGTATGGGTAATGGGTATTTATATGGATATTGGCAAGAAGGGAGTAACGGTTAAGACTTGTATGACACCTTGCACTCCC
>AXCO02011818.1:0-12065 GCA_000473525.2 Anopheles melas
AGTGTTGTATTTTATTTTGCATAACCTATATGAAATAAATAGTTTTATTCGAAAAAATTATGTCCATAAATTCGCGATTATCTCGCCTTTCTGTCATATTTTTTTAAGCTGATGGATTTACCTTACCTTACCTTAAGCCCTTGAAGATTTACCTTAGCGAGATTTCACTGTATTCATGTTTGGTCTTTATTTATTTATTTATTTATTTATTTGTTTACTTATTTATTTAAAACTATTAAATTTTGCCCTATTTGCGTATGTTGTACTAGTAGTGCTATAAGCGTAGTAGCAGTAGCAATGTTTTAAATTTGTTTGATTCGGCGAAGAACTAGGTTAAAAAATTACTTAAGTTTTTTTTTATTTATTTATTTATTTACTTCGATATCTTATCTCGTTCCCATTACATAATCAAAAACAATATAAATATTGCGTTTTATTGAATGTATATTTATATATATTGAATGTTTCAAATCAGCATTTTTTGTGTTCATTCAATACTTACATCTTCCTATTATATTACCGCACACCGTCATCCTGCATGAACATCGAAGGGTTATTTTGCACCTCCACCGTTCGTGTGCTGTTGACCACCTTTGTAGGTCAGTCGGGCCTGCTAGCATCATCTTTTCTGGCTCATCAAGCGATCGTAACCGTATCGCGCCGTGTTGTGTTTTTTCTTTCACCCATATCTGTTCTCTTCGCTTTCGCTTTAAGCCATTTACTTTCCGAAATCAACGCCGATCCCAGCGGGATAAGCAGCGCTAATGCAAGAGCAACAACGTGATTTTGGTGCATGTTATAGTTAGTTACATAATGGTGCAGCCATTTTTTTTCTTCTTACTAGCCCCAGCTTACAATTACGTTGCATTTACACGCCATTATTTGTTGTTTCTCTTTGACCTTGATTTGGTCAGGTCTTTGGTTGCGCAGCGCCGTTGAATATATGCGGACTGCACAACGTAGAACCATCAGCAGATCACAGTCGATCTTTATACATTTTTTATTCTTTTTTTTCCTTTAAAATATATATTAAAAATATGTTTTAAATCACATTCTTTTAAAGCTTTAGAACACACAAAAGATACAACAACAATACTTTGCAAATACGGATCAGAAAATGTCATCATACTCTGTAAACATGCAATAAAACTGTACATTATAGTATTTTAGTTTTTTGTGTTTGTTTATCGTTTTTATTGGTATTTTTCAGAAAAAACTAATCTTTATTTCTATTTCAATAGTAATAATAGTAAATTAAATTATGTTTTATATAATGACACATGCTTCATATGTTCCTTTTCTCTACACCACCCACTAGCAAGCGCGTTTTTCTTTCCTCCACACTATCTTTCTGTTGTTAGTGCTGCTTATTATTTTTAGCATCAGAATATCCTATTTTCCTGTTTCCATTCTGTTGGAAGGGTATATTGTCGAGAGTGCATCATGCCACACGAATAGCAGTTGCAATATCGGAGGGGTCTTAATAGTCGAAGAAAGAGGAAACGATACGAGTTAAGAAGATTTTCTTTGCGGTACAAATGGGAAGAGTTTATGACAATGTTTTGTTTTTTTTTCTTGTCGTATTAAAGCATTCATATCAAACAGATTCAAGAGACTCAAAGCAACAAACTTAAACACTCTTTTACCGTCCGTTACAGTGCAGCATGATGCACTCCCGATCAAGCTCCTTTTCTATCTCCTCACGCCCTTCCCGATTGCTCTCTTGCTTTAGCTTTTAACCCACCCTTGTCCAAACTCAAAAACGCTGCCATTCGACACAATCTCGATCGCAAATCTCGATCAGATGAAGAGAAATGAAACACGCACACATACGATACAATATTGCATCAATATTACGTTTACAGCACGCGCGTTCGCAATTTACAGCAGCTCGCTCACTGTCTCTCCTTCCCTCTCTATTTCAGCTGCATTTTGCTCTTTAGCTTTTCGCCCTTTTTGCAGCACGGCTTGTTTAGATTGTGTGTGTTGCCGTCCTGTTGTAAGTGGGCTTCTTGCTGTGTATCATTTTGCTGACTTACTGCTGGGAGACCAGTGCGTTGTTATGTATCTTCGGCTCTCTTCGTAGGCTGAAGGCTGAAAGAGACCACCTCTTCTGTGTTTGCTGCGTCGCCCTTCCTAATCATATCTGCATAGTCGCTGCCATGGACTTTTTTGTTTAGTTTTGATTTCAGGTTCCTGTCTTTAAAACATTTTACACTGCTGTCGCAACAATAGAATCACTCCTCCCGATCGATCGATCAACCTCTGCTGCACCCCTTACCTACCCTCCCCTTTTCGTCGACAACTGGGACCGAGAGCAGGGACGGCGGACAGAGGGCAACGGAAAAGGAAAACGTGCGTGCCCTTAAATCGCAATACGGATGCCTCTTACATCTTACTAATGGTACTGTGTACTGTACTACTGCTTCTTAGTAATATTTCTAGTTTGTAATAACTTCACAAGTTTATGTATTTTTTCACATTTTTTCATACAATTTTTGAATGTACTTTTTTTTGCTTGCATTTTGCAATATAGTTTGTTTGTTTGTTTGTTTTTTTTTGTGTGTAAGATTTTGTTTATACTCTTCACATTAGATTAGAACGCTTTGACAGAAATCTAACACGATCTCAATGTCCTTGCCTTGGTATTTTTGTTTTTGTTTGTTTTGTATGTTTGTAGTCATACGTATTTATCTTTCGCATAGATTTATCCACATTCATTTAAAAGTATTAGGTAGAAGAGGGTTTGTTTGTTTTGTTTGTTGTTGTTGTTTTTTTGTTGTTGCTTGCAGCGAATCCTTATACCACCGAATATTGTAGATGGTTGGGAATCGTTTAAACCTTTTCAGTTTGTTCTGTTTGATCTTCGCTATTAGACATTTGCTTCAAGTTGTTTTGCAAGCTGTCAACACCCGGTTCTTCTTTTCTGCATGCGGAGCGTGTATGTGTGTATTTTCCAGTAATCTGCCTTCTGTTTTGAATGCTCGTTTAGTGTTAGGTGTGGAATTTTGCTGCTCACGAGAGCTTTACGTCTATTGCAGTTTAAAAAGTGTTCATGCGGGGGGAACTTTTCTGTGTTTTGCAAAGAGTCTCTCTCTCTCTCTCTCTCTCTCTCTCTCTCTCTATCTCTCTCTCTCTCTCTCTCACTCACTCTCTCTTGCTACATTTTCCAGCTAAACCCCCGTACATCGGTCTTACTGATTAGAGTGTTTCGTGAACAATATTAGTAGCAATGGTAGTTACAAACTAAAGAACCAAAGGAATGCAAAAAATGTGTTGTGTGTGTTTTGTCCCGATTTCTCCATTTCTTCAGCTCAGTGTGTTTGTATGTATGTGTGTTTGTTTTCTTTAATATTCCGTTTCATGTCACTGAGCTCCTGCTGTCTTGCTTCGCATTTTATCGGAGTTGCCCTCCTGTTGGTTGCCCTCTATCCGTGCACTTGACATGACATTGCTAACCCAACCCGGTAGGATAGAACTCAAAAAAGAAGGTGATGTCCTAATGCGAATTATCAATTTCTCTTCAGGATTCTACAGTCAGTCGTTGATCCGATAACCACGATCATCGGGTGTGTGTGTATGTGAGAGTGAGTGTTGCATCAACTCTCCGTTGTAGGATGGCAATAATGATGTACAAAATCATTATTGTGTCCCCAGAAGCTGTTACTCCGGGTTTCCGCAAGGACCAATCCGGAGACGACCCAGAATCTTTTATGCGGGGTGTAAAAAGCACGATAGTGTGTTTTGAGTCAGTAATTTAGATTGAAGTTCGTGGCTTTTTTTGGTTGTTTTTTGCGCTTCTGCCCGGATCGTTGCACCGTGTTTCGGGGTTACCGGTTCCAGTTTCACGTTGACTTTAATTCATATCGAATGAAGGTGAAAAAAAGGTACAGGGAGACCAACATGAAACCTCCGTTGACGAAAAAAAACTATCACTCAAAAGAGAGTGAGAGTGGTTCGAATGGAACCACAAAGCTTGTATGGTTTTTTTATCTGAACGTTTGTAGTAGATTATTCGCTTTAACCTAATAAATTAATCAACATAGTATCATAAACTAAGCAAAACAAACATAGAATTACGGTAATAATAGTTGTCTACCGATCAGGCCAATTTTCGTGCTGGCGGGCGGTTTGTGTTCTTAGTTTGCATCTCTCTCTCTTTCTCCCGCTCGCACCTTCTCGACAAACAATGGGCGTAGCAAGGTGTTGATAAGAATACGACCCCTGCCTGCCCGCTTGCCGCTAGCAACAGTCGTAAGCTTTCGAATAACGATGGATTTGAGAGTTGGAAGTTAGTGTTGAAGTGTAAGAGTGTATGTCCTGTTTGTGGTATGTATTGTCGTACGTCTACTACTAGTTTGTCCGTCGTCTTCTGGTTTCCCGATTCCATTCGTCAAGGAGCTTTCAGAGAGGCTCGTGCTGTCCCTAACTGTTGGCAAGACATCGATTTATTCTAACACGCTTCTCGTAACGCGATAGAGCTTGGATAAATCGTTTAATGCATAGTAGTCATTGTATGGTTGTTTTTTTTTAATTAACACTATTTATGATGAACTTTTTTTGTGTTGTTTTCTTTGTTGAGACTTTACTATTTTTTTCTGTTGTTTTTATGTCTGTTGCAATAGTTTTATATGTTTTTGTATGTGTATGTCTTGTTTTTTTCATTTCTTATTTGTTTTTTTGCAAGGTTTCTTTGTTTTGTGTTGTTGTTTTTTTTGCTTTTTCTCTGTAGTTACCGTAGCGTTATAGTTTTGTATGTTGTAACATTCATTTTTTTAACTCTTACTTTTTGCATCCTATCTCGACATGGCGCTATTGGAAAGTTTGATGTGAGTTTTGCTGCTCGCTTCGTGTTTCTGGCACGGCAGCAACACGCACTTCATGTTCAATCGTACTCCGGGCTAATAGTATACGCATACCACTGTACTGTTTTCTTCTGCTCTTTACCTACACATACACACATACACAGCAAATTTTCAACTCTCTTGTTGTTGTTTTCGGACCCTTTTTTCATGAACCGAATGTGCCAACATTTCAACATGTTAAGTAAAATACGTACATTTACCAGCTTATTTTTGCCACACTTCTGAAATCTCGTTTCAATCTGCTGATGTGTTGATCCCCTCTTTCTAACACCCATACAGCACACTCCCATCCCGTCCCTTCCTTGTCGCTCTAACGCTCAGCCCCCCCACACAGGAGAGGGGGAGCGGGGAGCGGGAAGTCACGAGCCACATCAGTCAATTAACATTTGGACAAATATTTAGTTTAAAAGCATATATGCATTAACAATGAGTGTCGTGTGTGTTCCTCCTATCGCCGATGTTATCACCTACAACATCCCAACAGTCTATCGGGTTTCTTGCGTTTACAATAGTGCCTTTTTTGTTTTGTTTTGTTTGTTTGTATCTTGATCTCCTCCCTTTTCAGCAGCAGCATCGTGCTTCGCGCATCTTCCGTGAACATTTCTCGTGTCGCAGTGTATTATTAATGCTTATCGTCTGCGTTTTTCAACCACTCCTTTTCTTATCCGTCCACTTCCGCTTTCGATTCATGTCTACCGAACGACCACGAAACTCCTACTCTCCCGCAGAAACGCTCACACTACTAAGCCAGAATTTCACTCTCGTTTTCCATTCAACATTCGTTACGCATTGCTGGTATCTATAGCATCTTAAAAACAAATTGTGAGGAGGAATAAACACAGCCATGTCTCAGTAATTAGATTTTTTTGTTTTGTTTCTCATCCGGATGTTCTTCTTCTACTCTTTTCTTCTTTTACTTCTTCTTGTTTTTCGTCTTACACATCATCTGTTTCTTTTATTATCTCTCTTATGACATCTCATCGTCTTCATCTTCTGCTTCTTCTTCTTCTTCTTTTTCTCCATTTCCTCTTTTCTCATATGTTCTTCTTTCGCCAACTTTGCATAACAACTTTTTCACATTTTTCACCGTTCATTTTTTAAGCTTCTCTGTTTCACCATCTACACCATTTTTGCTACACCATCCCATGTACATCTCCGTCCACCGCTACCCACCCCACGTTCTCTCTATGTCCCGGTAGAAGAGGGAAGGTTGCTGGACGCTCCGGTAAATAAATGAAGCCTAGCGCTTCCTCAACAAACATGCAATCCAAAATATATGTATATCTATTGATCTGTAGTTTTCTGTCGCTCGCTTTGACGACTGTGCTCAGTTTTTCGTATCCTTCCCGAAGCCCCGATAGTTCCAACATCCACAACAACCACGGAAGCGCTGAAAGGTCGAACGACTCCTTTCTCTAAGTGACGCTTCTCCCGTAGACGCTGTAATGCTTCGGCAAACCGTTTGTGAGATCCTGTGGCCTTCGCATTTCGTACATTTTGAATTTTTTGTTGATGTTGTTGTCGTTGTTGTATTTATTACAACAGCTTTACTCTGCCTCGCCGATAAGGAGAGAAAGAGTAGGATGAAACACATCCATAATTGAGCGAACACTCACCCAGAGCAGTCATACATCATAGTGTCGTCGTGTGTTTCATCAATCGCACACTTGAATGCATTCACCACGTGATGCATTGGGGTTTTTTTTTGTTTCTACGTAAACAGCAGTCTTCAGTACGTGATTTCTTTACAATTATTTACAGCATCATTTGCCGGTTGTGGTGCTGGACACTCGTTTTGTTCGCCATCAGCCGGCGGGATCAGTTAAAAGTGGTAACATTTGCTCCCGTATGCTTCAGCGATCGGTAATGCAAAAGACGGGCGGATAAAACGGTCTCTGCTAAGTACATGCACAGATCTATGCGCTGGTGTGGGTTTTTGTTTGTTTGCTTGGCTCTGTTGTAATTTTTAATTACACGTAAAGTGGGGTACGATCGATCGCGAATGGTTAGCTATGGGTGCGTTACGTCCCGTACGGAATTATTCTCTGCTTTCACTGCATACTTCAAAGTCCGAAAACAATGGCACGATATTCCATACACCAAGCAGAGATCGCAATGATCATCGCCAATCGCCCCACGGGTAAGTTGGTGGGGGTCGATGACAGCAAACGTCACAACATACATGTTTAAAGAAAAGACTAGCACACCGGAAATAGCCATGTATACGCACACACTCACACACAAACATGAACAAACACCATCGAAGTTACATCGAAATGAACACGTTCCCGCGCAATGAGCCTGTGGGATGAATTGCTTGTTATCGTTAAGTGGTTTGCCCGGTTCGATTGTGCCGCGTTCGCGCGGTGTACAAACAGACGCACAAATATCCTCCCGCACCCTTTCCAAATCACAGTGTCCGATTACGCCCTTCCTTCTTCTGCCTTACCTAACACGTTTCTCCGCACGATCCGCACAAGAATAGAAAGTGGGGAAACCCCTTAAAAACACACACACACACACAAAGTAAGGATACTTTGGACAATGACGTAAACAGGTGCGATAGTTCAGCGATCTGTTCAGCGGTCACCATGTACAAACTGGTATGTTTAGCAAAAAAAACAGCACTCGAGCACTCGAATGTGACTATCATCAGGTACACATGAGATTTCGAGTGTTGAAATGAGCATAACAAACTGAAGATGCGACAAGAACAGATGACAGTGCACCATTTCTACAAACAAAACCAATCGATAGCAACAATCCCGGGACTTGTGTGCGCTAATTTCGTTCATTTTTGAGATACTCTAATTATTTTGTTTTTGTTTTAGCTTCTTATGGTGGTGGTGCGCGTTTTTCATAAAATACTTCAAATTTATATTTCCACTTATTTTGTTTGTAACGTACAGATATTTCGAATTCGTAGGCTACGCAATATAATTCCCATTCCTGTTTCTTGTACTACTAGTTTGTTTGTTGTATGTTGTTTTTTTTTAATCTACCGCTTCGCTAACTTTTACTTCACCGCACATGCCAATGCATGAGTCGCTTCGCGTTGGTGGTTTGTTCAAAGTCTACATCTTGTTCCTGTTTGTTGTCGTCCCCCGCTTTTACCCGCTTTTTTTATTATGCTGTTTTTTAATTTTGTTTGATAGTTGCATAGTATTAAAAATTCGATCGCCATATTGTTTTGTGTTTGCTTGTCCATCGGTTTGCGTCTTATCAATTAAACGCTACGCACTAGGGTCGTGGCGCAAAACGGCAGCGCCCAAAACGCAGTTGCAGTACTGCAAGCACGCATTGTGAATCGTTATTGCGAACGTGACCATCTGTATAGTGCCCTCGAGACAGGACAGAGCTCGACTACCAGAGAAGGTTAAAAATCGTTCGGAAGATTCCCTACCATTTTTCATCCGCTTCTACTCACAAACATCCAAAACTGTGGCTGTTTTGCATACGTTTTTTGGCATGCGTTGCTATCTCTGTTTTCCGCATTCTTCTTCGTTTTAGTCACAGCCTCGTAGGACTCCGCTTACTGATGTATTGAATGATCATCGCTCGGAACCATCCTCTAGCAGAAGTTCTGGTTGACAGGGATAGTAGTAGTAGCAGTGATCGCCGGGGACAGCGTACACGTACGATGGGTGCGATGACGGCGACGACGACGACAACGATACCGTTGGTGAGGCTGGTGACAGAGACGATGATTGCAAATCCACCGGAACAATCGAAAGGGTGGCGGTTGTGATGGGCTGTTGCTGCTGTCTGCCGGATCCTCGTGCCGCATCACTTGCTAGGCAAGCCGGCGTTGAGAAGTAGGGCGCCGAAAGGCGACTCCCGAGCCTGCAGCCGGCGGTGAAAGGACATTCCTGTGTGACCGTTGCGCTTGTTGAGGGTGAAACTAGTAGCGCTGGGGACTGCGACGGACCAGGAAGATAGGATGATGATGATAACGATGACGATGATGTTGGTAGTGGTGGTGGTGTGGATGGTGATGTTTCGACGGTTAATTCCGGCGAAAGGTCGGTGCCTGCAATGCTGATGATGCTACTACTGTGGCCTGCCACCGCCGGCAGCGGGCTCACTAATCACGTCGTTATCCAGCTGTTACACGTGCACTGGGTGTAGGGAATGAGCGGAGCGTAGTAGATACCGTTCGCATACAGCAGGCCCGGTTGCGGGGCCAGTGCAATGGCCTGGGTCTGGGCGATCGCAGTCGTCTGTTGTTGCGTCTGTTGCTGCTGCGACTGCTGGGACTGTTGTACTTGCTGTGCCGACGTCGCGCACTGTGGAGATGTCTGCTGCGATTGCTGCTGCTGTGTTTGCGCCTGGTGCTGATGGTGGTTGGGCGAATGGGCCATCAGTGTGGGCGACTGGGGGGAGAGCTGCTGCGGAGACAGCGACAGATGGGACATTTGCGTCTGCAGCTGCAGCGTGGTGTGCTGTTGCTGCTGCTGCTGCTGCTGCTGCTGAGTGAGGGTGGCCGATGACTGCTGTTGCTGCTGATGCTGCTGCTGCTGATCGCGGTAAAAGATCTCCATGGCAAGGGAATCGATCAGCATGAGCGTCTGGCGGCGCTCGTGTCCCATCAGACATACGGTCGACTGCTCGACGACCTCGAATAAATGCATCAGGTACTGGTGCTGCAGGTGCTCCTCGCCCTCGTCGAAGAAGTGGTTCTTCAAGTACGACTCCAGCTTGCTGCGCTGCTGACCAATGTCCGGGAAGTCGATGAAGAACCGCGAGCACATGTACCGCTCGAGCGTCTTGATGCGCTGCGGGTCCACCGGGACGTAGTTGCGCACCAGCAGGTTACAGTACTTAAGCAGCCCGCCGCCACGGATCTCCTCCGGCTGGCGCGTCGAGATCAGCTTCTTCTGCAGATGGTACAGTGCCTCCTGGAAGTCGCCGTACACCGACTCGCCCACCACCGTCGGGTAGAAGTTTTCCGTGATCATCGGCATCTCGGCACAGTCGTAGAACAGCAGCAGCGAGTCGAGCACGATCTGGAACGAGTCGACGCTGAACTCGAACTGCCGGCGCATCGTGTCGACAAACTTCAGCTCCACGTTCTTGTGGCCGGGCGAGTTGCCGAGCGAGATGAGACTCCAGCGGTCGCCGTCACTGTTCACCTTCACCATCTTGCCGACGTACGCCTCCTTCAGCGAGCACTGCGTGATCTTGCGCTTGACGACGCCCTCCGGCATCAGGTCGAGCAGCGAGGACAGCACGGCCGACTTGACGCGATCGTAGCTCCGGCTGGTGCTGAAGTCGACGGCGAAAATCAGATCGAGATCGTTGTATGGCTGCGGCTCGGACGCCAACACATGACTAGCTGCACCACCGTTCAGACGGATGTCCTTTACCGTCATGCCGGCACCGCCGGCGACGACGTCCGCCTCGAGCTTCTCGCGCACAATGTTGACCAGATCCTTCAGCTTCACCTCGAGCGTCGGGAAGTTTCCGCGGCCGTGTATCGACACCGGCTCGTTCATGACGTCGTTCAGCTTCATCACCTGCTCGAACGACAGCACCGCTAACCGCTGGGCCGTGATGTCTAGATGCTCGTAGGAGGCGCCCGTCTCCGAACCGGCCGACGAGATACAGGACGAGGACGACGAAGCGGACGACGAGGACGAGCCGGACGAGGCCGCCGACAGGGAGGCGGCCGTGGACGACGCGGACGAGTACGCCGACGAGATGGAGCTGTTCGAGCGGGGCGACGGTGGCGGTGACACGGAACCACCCTCCGAGTGCGCGTAGCTCATCGTGGCGTAGTTGAACGAAGCCACCGGGTAGGCGTGTGCATTGGTGTAGATCGTCGTCGTTGGTCCGGCGGCACCGCCGTGGCGGCCGGTGGTGCCATTCGTGCAGCTGCTGCCGTAACTGTTCTGCTGCGTCTGTACATGATAGCTGTCCATGATCCGTTGGGAGTAAGAGTCGGGAACTTTTAAAGTTCCGCACTGCAAACGAAAGAACGAAGCGAAAGAAGGAAATTAATGAATGACTAGCCGTGGAATGTTCAGTTAACGGTCATCTAAAAAGCATCAAAAGCACATCCAAAAGCTATTTAAACACGATTCGCTTCTCAAAACACATTAAAATTCCAAAAATAAGTTCACTCTTTAAATTGCGTCACATTAGACATAGGGTGAAAAACCAAGTCATCTGGAGTTAGGTGTAACCACACTTAGCAGCAGCAGCAGCACGTTGTAATAGCGGAAGAAAAATGCCACTGGCATGTATTTATCGTGTCTCAATTAACTCACTAAACGAATCTCTGTGTTACATTGCGTCGAATCACTCAAGCAGCAACGGAGGGGACCCAACAGCATGCTAGAACATTGCAGCGCTCCACACAAACAAACAAAGTGTATTCCGCTGAAGCCATAGTGCACCGATTTAGTGACAAATGTTACTGGTCACAGACACGTCACTAATAAGCCGCGATCATATATGAGCCGCACACGAACACACACCTAACTACTTTATCGGTCGGTTCCTTCCGGTAATTTCGTAGGCATGACGTTCGCAAGACACGTTTAGCACACAACCGGCGAGAGGGACGTCAGATCGTGGAAACACACTCGCCGCTACTAAGCAGGCACAAAACAGCACACTCTACACACACGTCGCTTATCGTTTGCCCTTTGCTACCGGTAAACAACGGGGCAAAAGGAAGCTTGTGTGCGGCAACCAGGCTTTGTAATTCAATTGGTTGCTCTGTGACATAAGGGAGGAGGATAGACCGTGCGTCCAAAGTAACCCTTTTTATTCATTTGCTTATGCTATGTTACACACTTACACATAGACGGTTTTTATCGACGTCACTAGGAGACCATATGGTCCATTCTTTCGAATTTCATCCTCTAATACCTACTAATTCCCCAACTCATCCGTCGTCGTCACTGCCCGTCTCCTTCGCAACTCTTCACATTCAATTACACACACTACGCGTAATTGTTCACCCTCTTCCCTTTGGGAGGCATTTTTTGCGGCTTTCGCATCAACACGAACCAAACACCACAAATGGAGGGAATTTTTCAAACTATGCACTAAAAAGCAATGGTTATACCTGCACGGATGTGGGTGATCGACACAATTTCGACCGGTCACCGAGGTGACACTTCCTCCCGCTGGCTGGCTAAACTGATCAGTATCGACACGTGAATTGGTTCCGGTCGCGTTGCACGTCACACA
>AXCO02011829.1:0-11407 GCA_000473525.2 Anopheles melas
TTTTTTCAAGAATAACTCATTTATGAGTGAGGAAATAGATGTAAAACGGTTATGAGATTTAAATCGGCTTTTGAAAAACACGTTTTAGTGAGTTATAACTTGAAATGCTTAAGGTGGCACACTTGCCCCAAATTCCGCTAGCAGTTTTCGAGCAGCTATCAAAGCGAGTATAAAATACAGATGGGCTTATCCCAAGGTGTATGTATTTAGAAGGATGATTTTTATCCCTTCTGCTGAGCGACATTATGGGAGGCATCCTTGTCAATCCTTGCATCCTATAATTCTATTTCTATCAGGGTCACTTTTTAACAGGACGAGTGAAGACTTTTGCTCGAACAGACTTTCTGGTAACTTAACGAATACACAAAACAATATTAATATCTTCATTCTATTTAAAACTGTCAAACTCCATATAAAAAAGCTAACTAGTATTATGAAAGACCACAATTTTGGTTTTGAAGTTAAAAATTAAGCATTCTTACTACTGTTATCGTTCTTCATAAAATATACCAAATTACCAACATTTGATAAAATTGTGCTAAAATGTACTCCTGGACTACAGATTTTTTTAAATACTATTGTGTCAAATATATAAAACCAATTATAACTTATCGAAACAAATGCATAGTTTCTTGCTGTTTATCTGTGATTAACGAGAGATTTGTGAACTTTCACAACTATCTTGGGTCAAACTGTCGCTCTTTTTTGCTATGTTTTATTGCGTAATTTTACTGTGCCATTTTTCCAACGGATCCAGGATGTGAGCCAACCTTCTTAGATTATGTATAAAACTCTGTGCCAAGTGCTATGATTTCAACTCTACCTGTGAGAAAGGAGAATGGAAGAGATTTCAAGGTTTTCCATTTTTTGGCATAGGTTATGCCATCTTATGCCCTTGATGTTTTTTAATTCATCTTCTCGATGCATTCCACAGCGTTTCTGTGGGGCTCCAAAAGACAAAATCATCCTTCTGACCTTCTTGAAAAAATCCAACAGGCAAAACCAATATGAAATAGATTTTTACTCTGTTGTCTAATTAAGAAATCTTTCCGTCCCAGTTCTGTCCTGGTTGATAAAGCCACGATTCAGCAAACACCAGCAGGAAAACATTACGTTCCCCGGTGGGGGAACTTTTCTCATCAATTTAATAGCGTTCGAGGTGTTGCTGGAAAGAACCAGACCCTACGCACCCTTAACATGTCCGTTACCGCGGCATCGTAGCACAGATGTTTGTTTGTTGTACAAAAAATCATCACACACACACAGAGTGAATTACTTTCCTGCCCGGTTCATTACACCATCCCAGGAGCGAGAACTCCCGGAAGCTTCACACGCTTGATTACCTGCCAAAGTCCAGCGGGGAGGGGCAAGACGAAGGGCAAATTGGCAGAGGACACACAAACACGTGACAGCGGCAGAAAAGTTTGTTCCCGTTTGTCCCTCCATTAGGCTAACCGTGGTCTGATTTGTGCTGGTGTTGCTGCTGCTGCTGCTGCTGCCATGTCACCTGATTGCCACCACGCCAAAGTTTCTCGTATCGATCCGTGAGCTTTTATCGCTTATTGGCTTCCAACGGGATAGCTCTCGGTGGAAACATTTTTGCACTTTTGCATCTTGCTTGACGCTGTTGCTGCTGCGTGTGCCAGCTGGCAGGTGACTGCTTCACGCTTTTGTGACGTCTTTTCCACGGGGACCGCGGGGAGGACCAATCGATCGTTCTGCGGCAGTGCGCGACCGCTACCATACCGTTCGCACCGGACTGCCGTGGGAAGCCGTTTTGCTGCACAAATACCGCCCCGACATAGTCGAAAGTGTTGGAATGCTTTCCATTTTACCACGCGGTCAAATCTGAGCCTTCCGGGTGGCCCAGTGGGTGTGCTAGTGGGGTTAGTGGATTGTTAGGGATAGAATGGAGGAGTGGAGAAGGAAAAAATAAAATTCATTCTTTACATATTTTGCGGCACCGAAGGCGGAAAAAAGATGTCTTGCCGCAGGTGGCATAGAAGACGGCGGGGACAAACATTCCCCGATGCTCGTAAAGAGAGATTGCACGTTTGGCATTCTTGTGCAGAGTTATTGGGTTTGGTATGTGTGACATTGTGTGGGACAAACATTGAAAGCTAGAAATTTTCTGCAGAAGAAAATACTTCATATTGAACCTAAGCTGTGACGTTTGGATGATTTTTTTTTGCTGAATAATGGGTAAATATGAGAAAAAATGAATGTACTTCGAATGTTTAAACACTTACCGCAAGGCCAGACGAGATGAAATATACAGCGAAATGAACTATTTGACAGGTGAAATATCTGTCAAATAACGCATCACAGCAACCAGCTGATATGCAATGTAAACAAATAACATGTACAAAATCGCAACTAAATCCTTAAAAAAAACTTCAATATCAAGTATTTCGTTAATTTTCAGCCAACAGTTGTTCCGAATGTGAATGTTCCGCTTAAGAAGATACTCTTTTGAAGTGATTTTCGAAAGCGAATGTTGCATCTCCCCCAACCCTTTAGCTGTCAAATATTTCGCTTGTCAAATAGTTCATTTCGCTGTATATTTCACATCTTCTGTAATTGCGCTGTATATTTGCGGTTACAAGAAGTGGTTAGCATTGATTAAAGCATACCTTCAGGCGCTCATATTGATTGAATAAGGATCAACCCTTAAATTGTTCTAAAATTATTTATTACGATGATCATTGCTGATCATTGTGTGTGTGTGTGTGTGTGTGTGTGTGTGTGTGGGTGAAGATGTTATTCTTCAAATGAATTACTAGAAAAAAATAATTACTCAAAACTAATTAACAATTATTTAAATACAAAAAAAATAAAGATACTGTCACAAAGGACGAGATGCGGCGTTTCCCGTTACGAACATAATTGTGGCTATTCCGGGTTTCCTCTGATACCACAAAATCCATACTGCTAAACAATGCGAAGAATCAACGGGCTATCCATCCCCATTTCACTTTGTACAGGACGGCCCCTGTTTGTATGCAATTGGTTACGGGCATAGATCTTCAGCATACACATAGTACAGTGCACGGAAAGTGTGTCAGCGGGATGCAAATTTACTTCCCGACAAACCTCCTTTGGAAAGCAGCCGTGGCCAGGGGAACTCGCCGAGACATACAAACACACAGCCCCAGTTACTAAATTATTCGTCCAGCTCCAACCCGTCGTACTACTTGCGGCCTGGGTCGTCTGTGGTGCATTGCAAACGCATTGCAATTGCATTTTCAATTCAGGTAATAGAAAAAGCAGAAACGCAGGAAATGAAGCGAGAGCAGCAACGATGGAAGAGGACGACCAAGAGTGGGGGAAGAAAAAAAAACAAAACAAAACAACCTGCTAGCGTAGGTAACCCTCCATTGAAAAGTCCATGGAAGGCGGAAGGATCTGCGACGACGGCACGGTCAGGGGGGAAAACAGAAATGAAAAGTGAGCGTCCGGAAACGAAGTTGTATTGACCACTTTTTCATGCCACGCTGTCGGAGAAAAACACACTAACTTCTAGCCAGGCCATAGGGCGCTGCCTTCGCGTGTGCTCAGGTGGTGTTCTTCCCCATTGCGCGCTGCACATTGCGCTTCGCCATTGCGGGTTGGCGCGTTAGGCCGATGGAAAATGGAATTGAATTTCAAGGTTGAAAGCGGAAGTGACGCACGAGGTTTTTGTGCAACAGTGTTGGGCAGAAGAAGTAGTAGTGTAGTATAGTGTGGCCTGTCAGATGTAGGGGACTTTGTTGTTTCGGGAAATATATGGTGGTTGCGTTAGGACGTTTGTGCAAAAAAAAAAAAAAACAAAAGCACAGCATCTCGTTTGTGCAAGCGTGAAAAGGTGTGTTTTTCCGTTCCTTTCGTTACCGTTTTCTGCCTCCTCCCAAAACGACGGTGCATGTGAAGCGAATGAAGAAAGATGTCAAGGATAAACTGGAGTCTGTCACTAAAGCTACGAGCAGCAGTTTAGTTTCGGTGCGAAGGGTTTTTTTTGCAGTTGATGTTGTTGCGTACAACTTGTTTCGCTTTTTGTTTTTCGGTTGAGCGCACGAACATAAGAAAACGTGCTCTAATTGGAGGTGTGGAGCATGCCGAAGGTGGAGCGCAAAATTTTAATTAAGTCGCGTTGGGTTTTTCATTTAGCACAGCAATGGCAGTGCTTCATCATCTCCAGAGCTTTATGATTGTTTAATTTTACCTTGTGCCATTGTATGCGGATTTTTTTAAGGTAGCTCTCGTCTTTCAATTCTTCGTTGATGGCATGTTACCATGGAAAAAGGGCTGTTAGACAAGTGGTAGGAGAAGGGAAAAAAACAAATTAACACGATCAATAGCAAAGCAACGCAACTAACTTTGAAGGAGATTGAAAAGGTAAGCAAAAAATTCTTCCCACAATAGGGCTTTCGTGTTGGAAGGCCTTTAACAAGAGACACCCTTTTTTGGGGAGGGGCTGTCAGCAAACATTGGCCGCCTAGCGTCTTTCTAGCTTTGGGTTCATCTTTAATTTCCAGAGCCATGGAAACAAAGCGCATATCGTGGACCTGGCACAACAGCAGACTATTGCAGATTGCTGCCTTCGTGTCTTGATGGAGGATGATGAGTAAATTTTTCAAAACCGAAAAGCCTTAAAGTGGAAGCAAGCTGGCCAAAGGGTGACCGGTATGAGACACGGTGGTGGCATTATCGACCGCCCCAGTACAATGATGGTTGGCGCGCGTGTAATTAAGATAAAATATTCATGAAGTACTGGGCGCATCCATCGGGCGCGGGTGATATTTTATTATTGCTTTGTTACTGGAACGGGAGCTTCTCTACAAAAGTGGTTTCGGGGTTAAAAATTGAACCTTTCAAATTTGATGTTAAGCAACAAAACTGTTTAGAAAAAATGTGTTTCTCTTTTTTTAAGTTCAGACATTTTCATGAGTCAAATTGAAAAAAAACGGTAATTTTTATTTAAATTCAACAAAATGGCGATGGCTTCTGGAGCATCAAATTCGATTCTATTTCTAACCGAAACAAACATGTTTTTGAACGCCAACAACTTGCATGTGTTTTGCTACATTTCAAATAACATAAAACATAATGCGTTTCCTAATGTTCGCTCAATGTGCGCACGTGACCTATTCAGTGCTGAACGAAGCATTATTAGGCTGTTCCGGTTCACACCGTCCAGCCCTTCCTTTTCCAGGAAAATGTGATAGCTTTCTGACCCATTTGTTTGTGTGTGTGTTTGTGCAAGGTTGTGTCTATAATTGATAAAATGTGAATTTCCGAAAACATGTATCTCTCCCTAGTGCTTTGCGTTCCGGTTCATCCTTCGCACACCACCGCACTTCGTAAATCGAGCTCGAGAGCTCATCTCATCAAACACGTAACACTAAAATAATAATGCACCTCTCGGGCTGCTTGCAAAAAAAAAGAAGCTATATAGGTCTTGATCAGGAAATAGTGTTTAAAATCGATTCCCGGTCATATGCGTCCTCTCTGCATCTCTCTTTCTCTGTGACTCTTATGTGTCTCCCAAAACCCCCTGATGTGCCTGGCGAACACGAATTCCTTCATGGTGTCCCCATCCCGAACGATCTCATAAATATAAATGAACAATTTAGAGAGAGCGAGCGCGCGCTCGCCCAACATTTCCCACCGGAGACAAACGGGGAGGTGGGTTGAAAAGTCTCCTCCCGGGAGCATCGAAACCTCCGCTCCACCTCGGCTCGGCTGCAAAGGTTGTGGGATGCGCTTTGGTAAACTTACTCCCCCCTAACAACCAGGGGAAGCCGGTGGAAATGTATAGCGATAGCAATGGAATCGTCGATGGTGGCTTTAAATTACCATCATCAGCTATTTAATGCTTTTCACCCACACATACACACACACCCACGGGCGCACGCTTGTTCGTCCATGTCTAATGCTTCCTTTCCCGGGGTACCTTTGTCGCATTGCCACGACCACGCTACGCGGCCTGCACAAACAACATATGGTGCTGCAGAGAGGCAAAAGTCGTTCACTTCTTTACCTTCCAACCATCCCTAGCTGTTGGCTTGTTTTCATTTTTTTTCTTTGCTTCTCACCCAGCCCTGTGCGCCAGTCTTAACACGAACTCCGCCTGTCTGCCCGTCACGCACATATCCAGCCGCACACACACACACGAACACGGCGTGTAGCACTTCCCGGCTAAACGGTTCCGTTGTTCGGGTCCATAACCATGTCCGAAAAGGTTTTCGGTGATATGGGCGCAGCGAAATGTCGTGGAATCGTTTAAGGATTTTTTTAAATTATGTAGGCCCCTATCTTGTGTGTGTGTGTATATGTGTGCCTCTCTCCATTTCAAAATGGGCTTCCCGTGGTGTGCACCGGCACCATGCCCGCGCTCCGGCAAATCCCTCCCGTACTGTGGAACATTTTATTTCCTGCCTTTTCTGCTACAGAGTTTGGAGGGTTTTTTCTCCTCTCTTCTTTACGTTTTGCCCCAAGTCCCATGTTTTTTCCCCATGCTGTCGTCCCTTTTTGCTGTGTGCTAGGTTATGGTACATTTCGTGTCTCCCGGTTGGTGTTCGGTCTGTTTGGCAAAGATACGGCTTTCGAAACTTGCCGCAGTTGACTGGAACGATTTCATATATGGGTTGTGCAAAAGTTTTCCCGTTTTTTTTCCCCCGGTGCACAATCCCACGGTCAAATGTGGAGCCAGGGCCCGCACGCTATCATTCCGCAGGTGTCACCTTTCCGAAGGGCACGCGGGAAAAGAAAGGGAAACATTGACGCTACTACCTAATAGTGTTTGTTTTTCGTTAATCTGGAAGGAAGTAACGCTCGATGATACTAGTGTGTGTATATGTGACTGTTTGTTTTTTTGCTTCTGCTCTTCGGATACAGACATTTTCAAAGCGTTCCAGTAAGCCAACGGTGGCTCAAGTCATCTTTTATGTTTCGAGTTCGTTTGGTAGTGCTCGAACCTCTTGCTTCAACGAGCGACACAGCGACAAGCGACCGTTGCTTTTTATGCCATCATTCAGATTAAGCGGAACATTACGAGCACTGGCGGCACTGGTGGCACTATCCCTTTCATATAGAGACAACCGGTTTGCTCAACGTTTACTGATCGAACGGGTAGGGCTCACCCATTGGCGGCACCGGTTTCGGTCTGGTTGGTTTTGTTCTTGCCATGGAATTATGTTGACCGACACAGGGAACCGGGGATGGGGGGCTTAGTTGGAACGATGCCACCGCGCCTCGTACTCGTAGCGGGTACCGTCGCGCTTTTATTTGCTCAGTTCATTTGAGTGTAAACGAATTAGGCTAGTGTCGTCTGCTGGCTGCTTTGAAGTTGAATGAGCGTCGTCGTTTGTTAGGCTGTAAGCGGGAAGGACGATAGTCAGTCGATGTGTCACGGTGATGAAATTAAATCTACATACTGTGAACTGCTGCCGAAACGAGTGTAATGAGATTTTCGTTGTGTTGGCCACCGTTTCTTGAACGATCGTCGAACGGCGGTTGATTGCTAATCTGGTTGTGATGAATTGAGGAGCTTAAAGCGGTGCCCGAACGTTTGGTGCACGAGCCAGATTGAGTGAAATATATACCTGCTGGCATTAATTGTCGTTTTCATTAAGCAGTGATTTACATTCCATACACCAGTTGGATTATACATGAATTAAGGATTATATAAAAGTAAAAAAAATGGTTTTTTTTATATTGTTGAATCTTCCAGCAAGCCCCAGAAAGGAAGAAAAATGCTCCACCAAATCATATGCCAACAATTTCCCGTGATAATTCACCTTTTCAAACCACCATCGGACCATAAAACTTTTCCACTTACCTTAACGGTGATAATCGTGCGTCATTACGACATTTATAAATCTTGAAGCAAGAGCGAAGAAAACAACGTTTCCTTTCCAAAATTTAGCGTCGCACTTTCAGAATTGTCTGCCACTGTGTGCGAGGCAGTGCGATAATGACTTTCACCGTAACGACTCGTTGCGCACGATTAAGACACTAGACTGTTACCCCACTTCCTGTCGCAATGGAGAAGGGAGGAGGGGAGAGGGGGGGGGCGTTGCAGCATAGTTTTCTGGCGTGTGGTAAAAGTTTTCGAAAAACAGCGCTTGTTCGCTGCTCGGGAAATGCTAAAGGTGGGATTTAGGAGGGCTTTTGAAAGCGTAAGATTAATGCGCAGTTTGGTTTTACGGAGTAAAGATTATCTGGTATACAGGTGTTTGCGCCTTGATAGCTGCAATTAGCTATACACAATTTTCGGATTTTGGTCCTTCAAACCGGATCTTAGCTAATATGTGCTGAGGGGTAAAAAACTGATAGTTCGGCATTAGAAAATATCTCAAGATATTACAGTATGGTTCAAACTTTTGACATATTGTTCGAACTTCTTGCTTTTGTACACGTTAGTTTGTAACCCATATAGGGTATTACATTTCGCCAAAAAAAAAAACGCTTGGAATCATTACAAGCTTTACAGGCTGTAAATATCTATATAATAATCCTCGGTTTTTGGTACTTCGAGCCGGATTTTACTTAAGTATCTTATGTAAATACAGCTAATATGTGCTGGAATAACTACATATGGATTTTATAAGTTAATTTGTACTGGGAAGTAAAAGGCTGATAGTTCACCATGACAAAGTATCGAAGGTATTGTGTTATTGTTCAAACCTCTAACATACCGTTAAACATTTTTCTTCTGAAGCGCTTAGTTTGTAAGTCATATGGAGGGTATTACATTTCGCGAAAAAAACAAGCTTGTGAGTTGTAACCATCCCATCAATATACCTTCCCAACTGGTACCGCCACAGCCCATATCTACCAACGGTACCAGCGCCAGGTACAGCGGATAACGCACCGAGCAACATGCATCTTACATTTGCATAATGAACTTCCACGAGAACATGATGTTTCATCAGCTAGCACACTCACCGGGTATTATAATACCCCCTGTGTGTTGCCTTTGATATTCAAGCACATTAGCATAATGTTCGTTGTACTCTCGGGTGAACTAATGACAGGCGGCAAACGGTTTCGGTTGCCTTTCCGAGCTGCACTACTACATCGTCGAGATGTCAGCTGCACCAGGTTAAGCGTGCAAGAGGGACAACTTTTTTTTGTGTTGGTGTGCACCACTTTTCCATTAGCAACAGTAGCAAGAAATGAAGTGGAGTGTAGAAAAACCAACACAAAAAAAAAAACAGCTCAAGAAAACGACCCAACTCCTCCAGCAGTAGTTGTTGAGTTTAATTGAATACAAATGAAAAATCTGTACCCTCAAACCAGGAAAAAAAGCAAACTGTGCGGCACAAACCGGGTGCCATCCTTTTGTCGTCGGTTGCAGAGCAAATCCGAACAGAGAGCAGTAAAATACCACAGTCTCGAGTCGAAATGAGCAATCCGCTTTGGAATTTTTCATTTCCGGGCGAGGTTTTTGTGTGTGCTGTTTTGTTCTTCTTTTGCCTTCTACAGAACTCCGTCCCTCTTGCATGGGTTGATGAACGAGGTGGGTGATGCGCAGCTCCTTTCTTACGCCAGAGCCTCCCACTCCACAGCCAATGCAGCTAGAAATGGGTTTGGCTGCTGCGAGTGTTTTTTGAAAAATTGAGAACCAGAAAGACAAACTATTTCAATTTTGCTACCCCCTCCCTAAACAAACCTTCACCTCTGTGGGGTATGATGGGAGGGCCCAAACGCAACAGACGCAAAGGCCCTGTTCGACAATATCCAATATCAATAAAAACCGACGTCGGGGACGGGGGCTTTCTGATGCAGTTTTAGTAGCCGAGATGGCACATCGAGCACACGAAGAACGATCGTTTCTTCCCGAGCGGCGAGAGCCCGGTTGTGGTTCGATACACCTGCCTTACAAATAAACAAAGCCACACAATCAAACGGAGAAAAATAAACATCGTCGTATTCTTCTGATCCTTCCATCCCTTGGCCGACAGTACAGCCTTGTGTTGTTGGAGCAGGCGGGCGGACGGAGAACATTCTTCAAAATTGAGCACCAAACGCGCTTACGGTATCGAATGCTGCTACTTCTACAGGTACAGCGATACCCAGGACCGATGCACCGTAATTCATTTCTGCCTAAAACATCTCCCTACACGGCTCGCTGGAAGCAATCGAGTAAGCAATTGAAGCAGTTGTCATGGTGATGGCATTTTTATTAAAAAATCCTGTGGCTACAATTTATTTTGCTAAGGCAGCACAACATCCGGGAACGGCAAGCCGATTGAAGTTGGGACATTGGGTTGAGTTATATTTATTTTAAATAGTTGCATTCATACATCGGTCACATTGCAACGAGCCCAGCACATATCAGGTTAGTTGCGGATGCTTCACTCGGTAGACTGTACCGAATGGAACGGATCGATTGATTGACCGAAGCATTCGCAAACATATGACAAAACCACTAGCGCACCGGTACTCGTTTATTTACGAGTGCATCTAAGAAAATCCCGTGCTGGACAAGGCATCAAAGCTTCTGCCGAAAGCGATGGCTGTTTGTTTCGTTTGTGAATCGATGCCATCGAAAAGGGATGTGTTATGGATGGGCAACCATTCGTCTGACGCCTGTCGATCACTCTCTCGCTCTCTCTCTCTCTCTCTCTCTCTCTCTCTCTTTCTCTCTCTCTCTATCTCTGCGTTGACTTACGGTACGGAATTTGCCTACATAAATATTATCCTCTTTGCCGAGTGCGAGCTGGTTCGGTATCAGGAGCATGAGCATGAGAGTTCGATCCCAAATACCACGGTGTGCAACTATCCATGTCAACAGACAACAACGGTTGCAGGCGTGTCAATATTGTCCGACTGAAGAATCTTGCTGTGGGCATGTTGGATTTCTGTACGGTTGCTAAAGGATTTAATGCTACAGTAAAGAATGCAGCTATGATACGTGCTAATACATAGGGAGGAGCAATGTGGTTGGGAGGAGAGGAAAGCGTGGTAGGAGGAAAATACTTTTCTGCCATTGTTGTTTGATTTTATCGTGCTCTTATCATGCAGTTCGGTTGATGCTAGTAATATAAATCAGTGATGCTATGATAAGGGCTTATCCATTAATTACGTTACATTCATTGGCACGAGAAAGCGCCTTCCAGCAATAAGATTTAAGCGTTACAAAGGGCCGGGGGTGGGTGTGGTAAACATAAAATTTTAATCCTTTTTAACACAGAATTTGTTCATAAAAGAATATAGTTGTGTTAAATGTTTATTATTTTATTTTGTATTAATTTTACTTGTTGAACACAATGTTTTTTTTGTATAGTTCATGTGACAATTCGGTATAATTTTCTTAAACAATTTTGAAATCATTAAAATGTCATACATAACGATGTTTTCCAAACGATTTGTATTAAATGAGTAATTGATTGCAGGAAAGTAAAATATTATAATAAAAAAA
>KI922209.1:0-11147 GCA_000473525.2 Anopheles melas
AGAAGAAGAAGAAGAAGAAGAAGAAAAAGAAGAAGAAGCAGAAGAAGGGAACAAGAAAAAAAAACACACACAAAATATCCTAACAAATAGGCAGCTGGAGGGTAAAAAAATACGGCGGTAGCGGTCGTTTACCCTCGAATGATGCCTGGTGCAAGATGGGTGACGGGGCCTCCACCGCTGCCGCCACCACCCTGCTGGCCGACCGAACCGGCCGGTCCGGCCAGGGCGAGCGCCTTATAGCGGGCCTGCTCCTCCGTCGGCAGCACGATATCGACCGACCGGGACCGGACGGCGCCACTGCTCGGGACGGCGAGCAGGTTCAGGCAGGCGCCGTCCGGCGGCGGCTGCAGCTCCTCCGTCTTTGCACCGGTCACCTTGGTGAAGCAGGAGTCGACGGAGGCGGCCCGGTCCCGCTTCAGGTCCGGCACCTGCAGGTAGATGTCGCGCACGAAGTCGGCCGCCTGCGACGTGGCGGCCGACGTCGGCGGCGGCAGCATGACCGTCGGGCCGGCCGACGGTGGCGGCGATTCCTGCGGCGGGGCCGGGCGAACAGTGGCGCCCGCCAAAATCGGACCCATCGATGCGGCTCGGCCCCGCTGTGCCGCTCGGTCCCGCTGCTGCTGCTGCTGCTGACAGTCGAGCTCGTCGCTGCTGGTGTGGATGTCGGGTACGGGGCGGGGCGGCGTGGTCGGCCGGCTTTCGGACGCGTTCGAGACGTTCTCGAGCGAGCTGCCCATCGGCTCGACGATGATCGCTTCCTGGCGCGAGATGGACCGGCGGCGGGTGCGGCTCGGTGCGGGCGGCTCCACACCATCCTCCACCGGCTCGACCGTCACCGGCAGGGGGGGCCGTGTGTCGTGCGCTTCCCCTACCGCGCCCAGCTCGCTACTACCACCGTCAATGGGCAGCATCAGTGCGATCTCTGCCGTGCGAAGCTCTGTTTGCTGTGATTGTTGTTGCTGCTGCTGCTGCTGCTGCTGGTCTTCCTCTTCGTCGGGTTTGGTCGGGGAAAGGGTGAGCGTGATGCGGCACGGCGAAGCAATGGACGCCGGCGGTGACAGCAGCGTGCTACCTTCTCCGTCGACGCGTGGTCGGCGCCGAGGGGAGACGCGCTGAAACAGGGAGGCGTAGTCGTAGGCGGGCGCCTCCAGCCCGAACGTGAGCTCCGCCTCCTTTTTCTGCTCCACCTTAGTAGTGGCGATGGCGGCGATGGTGGTGGTGGTGCAATGCTGCTCATTGTCCTCGTCCGGTTCCGCCTCCTCCGTTTCGTCCTCCTCCTCGTCCTCGTCGTCGTCGTAATAGTAGTCGTAGTCGTAGTAGCCATCGGTAAAGTGTGTTCTCGTTTCCTCCGGACCGCCGCTGGGACAGGCGAGCCCGACCGCCGCCACTCGGTTCATGCTCGTGCCCGCCCCCTCCTCCACTTGCTCCTCCTCCTCCTCGTGCGTTCCCCTGACTCGCAGCACGGTTTCGGCAGCGTCAGCATCAGTGCCGTCTTCCTCGCCACCCAGCTCGTCCGCCTCGTCGTCACCATCGTCGTCGTCGTCGTCCCCGGAGGAGCAGGAGCTGGAGGTGTAGTCGACGTACGCCTGGTACTCCTCGCTGTCGTAGTAGAGTCGCTGCTCCACCCCGATCAGCCGCCGGTACTCCTCCAGGTACAGGCAGTGGATGCACGGCGGGGGCGTCTTCGAGCTGGACTTGCGGCGCTGGAAGCGCTTCGGCACGTCGAGGAAGGCGGCCGCCACTACGCTCCCCTCGTCCGAGGCCGACCCGGCCAGGTCGAAGCTGCGCGACCGCTGGCCGGGCGCCGTCTGCGGCACCTGCAGCAGCAGGCTGCCGACGCCCGGCATGCCCCCCGAGCCCCCGTCGTCGGCCGTGGATGAGCCCGCACCCGCCACCGACAGGGATCGCTGCTGGCCGCTCGCCCGCTGCGCCTCGAGCTGTATCTCGTCAAACGAGGCAGAGCGTACCTGTTGTACCAGAAAGAGAGAGAGAGAGAGAGAGAGAGAGAGAGTTGCAAAATGGTTGCACATGCTGCACCAGCAACCCCAACACACTTACCTGCTTCGGCACCTCCAGCGAGCTTTGGGTTTTCATCTCCGCACCCGTGGGCGTCCGGGACCTAGTGAAGGTGTTGCGCAGGCGATGCATCGTTGGACCGCGGCTGATGCTGCACTACCACTACTACTACCACTACCACCGCTACTACTACTACTACTACTGCTACGTTTGCTGCTGCTGCTGCTGCTGCTGCTACTACAACTGCTACACTACTGCCGCCGCCGCTGCTGCTGCTGCTGCTGGCTGGTGGTTCCCCCGCGCTCCAGAGGCAACCGGTCACGACGAGGCTACGATGTGCCCCAGCGGTACGGCTCTCTTCCCATCGCCGCACTACGCACCACTGCACCGGGCTGGGAGCCTTCTGACGCGGTGACGCTACTGAAAGAGTTCCTTGCTGTGGGGAAGATGGGAAAACGTACAGAAACAAACGATGGTTTCGTCAAAGATGGATGGTTCAAGGCGCGCCTGGCAGGTATGCAATTTGCACGACAAAACCGTGCCTTTCGAGGCTGTTAAGCAGCACGCAGGAGCAAATGGGAGTTTTGGAAATATACTGATCGAGAGGCGAGCGATGTTTCCGGTGTAATGTTTTGCAGCAAATATTGTGCGCATAATGTTTCCCTGACAATGCAAGCTAATGCTAGCAGTGCACGTTTTGGCATTACGCGCTACCGACTGGCGTTCTGCGTACTCGTTCGCGTTGTGCGAAGCGCGTGCTCCTCGGGCAACGTTTTGCGCTATTTCGAGAAGGCGGAAGATTGCCACTACCACTACCCACTCAGCTCAGCAGCGAGAAAAACCACCAGCAAAATCAACATTTCGGTGAGGTATGTCGCCGCTTACCCGGTATGGATTTTCCGAGTATTTACAGGCAGTACAGGGATCTTCCGGGTAATTCGATGCGATGCGGGCTGGATTATTTGTCGGAACAGATTTTGACTGCTACGATGAATTTGTACCGTGCCCAACGACCAATGTTTACCTCTTTAGTTCAGTTTAATACAACGAAACCGGTTTAATGTAAATTTACAAATCTGCTCCAAACAGAGTTCTCAGAAGATATACTAGACTAATATATTTTGTGTTTTCTGGACCACACCCACGACTTCAATCCAACTCAAGCTATTGATGATTGCGACTCCTGCAAAATCGGAACCACTTGCTACGCTTGGAGTCGGCCGGAGTCGTCCGGAATCGCCCAGAGTCGGTCAGAGTCGTCCGAAACCGGCTGAAATCCGGCGTAGTCAAAGTTTTCCGGGGTCGGAATCAGAAAAAAATCCTGACCAAAAAAACATTTGGCAAGACAATTAGAGTAGAGTGACTACGACTCCGGATAGATCCTGACGACTCCGGGTAGTTCCGGACGACTCCGGATGATTCTGCACAACTCAAATCGAATCCGAATGACTCTGAATGACTCCTGAAGACTCCGGATGACACCGGATGACTTTGAATACCTCCGGACAACCCCAGATGACTCACGATGACTCCAACTCTGGACGACTCCGGATGACTTCGGATGTCTCGGAAAAACTCCGGACTACTCCAGATGACTCACGATGACTCCGACTCTGGGCGACTCCGGATGACTTCGAATGTCTCGGAAAAACTCCGGACTACTCCGGATGACTCCGGACTACTCTGGATGACTCCGGATGACTCTTGACAAATCCAGATGACTCCAAAACAACTCCGAACTACAAGGGACTATTTCAACTCCGTACGACTCCGTACAACTCCGGATGTCTCCAGATGACTCCGGATGCCTTTGAATGACTCCGGACGACTCCAGATGACTTACGATGACTGTGACTCCGGATGACTCCGGATGACTTCGGATAACTCGAAAAGACTTCGAACAGCTTTTGTATGACTCCGGATGACTCTTGACGACTCCAGAGGACTCCGAAAAAAAACTCAGAATGATGCCGGATGACTCCGGATGACTTTGGAAGACTCTGAACGACTCCGGATGAATGACTCGGAATTACTCCGAACGACTCCGGATGACTCCGAATGGCTCCGGATGACTCCAAATGACTCCGAATGATTCCGAACTACACAGGACTATTCTAACTCCGGACAACTCCGGATGACTTCGGATGACTCCGGATAACTCCGGATAACTTCGGATGACTCCGAAAAACTCAGGACGATTCCGACTCCGGGCAACTCCGGATGACTTGAGATCACTCCAGACGGCTCCGAAAAACTACGACTCTGGACGGCTTTAAACGATTCCAATATGTTAGCCAACTTTACCCATCCCTTCACTGGACGGTTCAGCTTCGTGAACGACAAAAAATACGCAGCACGCATCGCAAACAGAGTTGGCAAGTCCTGTACCCAGCTGCTCGCCACATTGGCCTCACCGAACCTGCTGAATCGTAGCCGTTGCTCTTCTGCCCACGCTGGGACACTGTAAACTCAGTTCCGTAAAAAAGGGGTCCATGGTTCGAGTATGGCGACGACGTCGTGACATTGATCCTGGCTGCTCCTGTCAACTTAGCTACACTCATGCGGGGCCCAATCGAGCAGCAGCAGGCCCCCGGACTCGTACTTTTCTGTTTCTCCTTTCGCTCTCACCCGCTTGCTCTCTTTCTCTCTTCCCCGCAGTCTCCAAAACTAGTGATAGTAGACATAATCCAAGAAGAACAGCGGATAGGGGGATAGGTGGGAGTGCGAATCGCACCAGGTAGCGAAAAGAAAGGGAATATACGGGATTCATGCAGCGATACAGCACTCCCATACCTTTGCGCGCCCAAGGGAAATCGAAGTGGGGGAACAAAGGCAAGGGGCGAGAGGGAGAGGAGGTGAAACAGGCCAAAATCTACCCAGGGAGCAATATCGTCGTTCGCGCGTTCACTTTTTGGACCACGAAATATGTTCCTCCCTTCCCCGCAAAGCACTGTATCTGACGTCTTACACTCTGACGAAGCGTACGTGTATGTGTGTGTGTGCTTTCGTCAACAGCACCACAGATGCCACCCTCATTGGCGCGCTTTTTAAACTACCCTGGGTAGGATTTCCGCAACACAGCAACCAAACACGCCCGAACCACGCCCGTACGTGTTTAGCATTGGCGAGAGTACGTGCGACAAGCCGCCAAACATCCGGACAGGTTGGGAATGGTTGGGAAGGAGAGCTGGCTAGGTGTAATAAATTGCAGCTGTGCCGGTACACCCCAACCCCCGACCTGGTGAGTGATTACAGCCGAGCCGATCCACAACAACTTGATCTCCCCCAGCGAACGCCAAACGCAGAGGTGTGCCACGTTGACAGCTTTCCAGCGCTCCCGGCACGTGCGCCAAGTGCAGCCACAGGATTTATAGACGGGGCAAACAGGGAACAGATTATTTCCAGGCGTGAGTGGTGGAAAAAGCGCACCCAAAAAAAAAAGAAAAGAAACAAAATTGCTTTCTCAAACTGCCCCCGATGACAAATTCCCGTACGCGCCTGAGCGTCAATAAGAATCCCCACACTAATCTGTGCACCCAAAGAAATTGGCCTAGTCAACATTTTTGCTTACCTTACCTTGCTCGCCCACGGGTTATGATTTGTTTATGCAAATTACAGGTCCAGCCAACGAGAAGTGGTTGGTAAATCGCTTCCCGTCAGCAGCTTAATCAAGCGAACGCAACTGGCAATACTGAATGAACACACGGACTGCTCCGAGGAGTACCCCAAACCTGCGGCCTGGGCATGGGGATGCGCGTCTGCACTGCAGCTCGGTGACGCCGCACACGACGCACACACCGCGTGACGAAATGTGGCTCGCACGTTAGCAGCGGCTTAGCGGTGACACGTTCCGAACCGTTCTCGCACACTCAAAACGATCGCATCAGCTTAAGGCTGCCGCAGCCCTTGAACAACACCAGCAGCAAGCCTCCCCGGAACGCCCTTTGCCGACGATAAAGACAAGATTTGTGCGGCTTTGATGAACCCACCCGTTTTACGACGGGCAAAGTGCTTGCCGTGGGGATTTCTCGACCTCCTCCCCGGGGGAGGATGCGCGCGCTGAGATTGTGTCACTTTTTCTGCAACAACAAAAACGACAACACACTCAACGCAAACCCAAGTATGCGTCACAGCAGTCGCCCGGCTACGTCTTGCTGCATTAGAACAAACAGCAAAAGGAGGAAAAGCAGCAGCAGCAGGTTTTATAGCGCCGTCAAGTCAGTTCTATTTCGTTTCACTCTCTCTCTCTCTCTCTCACACACACACACACACACGCGCGCACACACAATGAGGCAATGAGGCATCATTTACGTCGGATTACTGTCTGGTTCCGGTGTTGCACACGCGCCCGATCGAACGGGACCACGGGAGTTTTGTCGGGGCAGTTTGCCAAAACGTCGTTCCGGGTGGAAGTGAACAAACGTGTGCCGGTCTGGATCGGGATGGAAAACTCTTTCCCCCTATGGAGCAATGTGCGCAACAGGCACCACCAAAGAGGCGGCAAGAGTAGGTGAATAGGATGTGAAACGCCTGCCAGTATGCATTATTACGTTTTAATTTAATAAAAATAGCGAAATATTGCAAGCAGTTTGATCGAGAAGGCACAGCTTGGGAAGCGCCATCTTCTGGTAACGTCTTGCATGCGCCTACAGGTATGCAAAATATTTTTTTTTTTTTTGAAAAACAATTTAAACTATTAAAAACAGTCGTTGATCACCACCACGCGGCATTGCATGTTGTTTTGATTATGCGCCTAAAAGTATACAATATGTACATTTGTTTCTGTATGTTTTAAATTTTTTTATTATGATTAATTTCATGACTTAAAAAAACTCCTCCAAAAGCTTATGTTTAAGGCATATTCATTTCGATATCTATCTTTCAATTTCACAATCTCCTCGGTCGAGTGAAAAGAAGAAGAAAAAAATAACAACGACCAAAACAAGACGCCTAAAGGTATGCAAACTTTGCGTTTGTACATTAGAATTATGCAAATAATGGCGTCAATTACTAAGCTTTCATTAAATCAGTTCACTGTAAAATGTAATCATCTGCTGCAAAGCAGAACACAGAGCAAACGTTTAGGCGCTCCAAACATCCACTACCGAGCAATTCGTAGAGCGCACTGAACTGATGAGGGGAGGCGGCTGGTGCACTGTTGGTTTTTGGGTACCACAGGCATATCAAATTTCCAACGAACTACTCTGACCGGACCTAATCAACCAACCGAACATCAGGACGAACCTTCGGGGCGAACCGGGTGCTTCGTAGCTGGTGGATTGATTTTACCGGAATGCAGTTGAAGCGATTCGGCCAACCGTTGGCCTCTACGGACCGATGGCAGCAGAACTACTACCAAGAATATTGATTTCATCCTCTCTCATAGCGCTGGCAAGGGTGTCCTAGAGCGATCCAAAAGCAAACCTTAAATTAGCTGAGACAGGGGGCGAATTCCGCAATGTGGAACGGAATGCCCGAGCTCGTGTTGGTTAGGGGGTCGTTTAAAACCCGGCTACAATAGCTCAGACTCAAGCTGCATGCAACGAATCAGCACGAAGCTAGTGCTAATGCCACATCGTTGCCAGACATCTGTTACAGCAGTGATGAGCCCATCGATCTAAGCGTAACGCGTTCGGTGGAACTCTCTGCTGCATATGCGATCATATTAACTTCCGGTGTATTTTAAACCACCAGCGAGCGGCCTTGTTCCACAGTAAAATGTAAAATTCAATGTTCGAGACGAGCGTTGGCAGACAGGGTTATCCGTTCGTCCTGATCAGCGAGCGTGTTTGCTGCATCAATAAACCCGGGCAGCATACATCTTTCCAGCAGCATTTTGGCATCAGTTGTTGAGCATGTTGCCACTACCACGGAATGCAACAGGTTAGACAGGCAGCAAACGATTGCACAACGGACAGCTCGTAGATTCGCGCCTAGCCAGTGTGCAAGCCGACACGCGGTGGTCGGTGTGACTCCACTTTGCCACCTAATGAAGCAGTTAATAGTGCTCCGGGAAAGGTACGAATCGAATGGCACACAACTCGTAGCTATTTTTATTGCGACTGTGATAAATAAAGTGCTTTTGCGTGCTTACGGCAAGCAGGTTTGCATACTTTTAGGCGTATTTGTGTTTTCGACAGGTACGAAGAGTAAAACACACACACACACACACACACACACACACACACACACACACACACACAAGCACACACACAACATCGCTTAATATGCGGCTTCATGTCCGCGAGAAGGTATACTTCTCGAGCTTCTTGCTTGCAGCACTGCATTTTTAAGCTGCCAAAACACTCTCTCTCTCTCTCTCACACACACACACACACACACACACACACATTAAAGCATAATAAGGACTGTTGCTGTAGTTACGCCCACCTGGGCTGGTGACTTGCTATCGTCACGTTCACCACGCTTGGTGGTCGGTAAGGCGTTTATCGTGCGCCTGCAAGTAGACTCTAAGCAGCCTAATTTGCCTAATTAGCGCACTCTGACGCATCCGGCAAAAGGACACTCTCAACTGCACTGTTTGCACCGTAGAATGACTATCACAATCAGCAGCAGTTGGGATTTGCGTTACTGTCCCCCGTTTTGTCCAATGGAATTGTGCAGAAAAAAATGAAGCCCCACTCAAGCTGGGTGCAACTTTTGCTGCATCTGCAAACAAGCGGAGAAGAGGAGGGGGAGTTTCGATTGCAAATACGCACATCCAACATGAAGCTTTGCGCCCCACCGTGTGCACCTACGTTCGCTCCACCCGTAGCCCACTAAAAATCGCTGCCAGCGACGATTAAGTAAATGAATTCAGATGCAAACCCCTCCCCCCTTCCCTGGTGCATCGATACAGAGTTTTCCTTCTCGGCCGAAATTCGTGAGCCGCCCCCGCCCGAGGGCGGCCGTTATTATTGCAGCTGGAACTGTTTGTGCCATTTGATTGATCTTAGGGAGGGAGTAAGAGAGAGAGAGAGAGAGAGATACCTGGATTGGCTGAAGAAGAGGAATAGAAGCAAAGATCAACAACAACGACAGCAGAGGGCTCGGCAGTACAAAGTACTCGATCGCAAAAGATCAAACGCCGTGCAATGTTCCCAGCGCCGTAGGCTCAAAAAGCGATTGAAATATGAAGCACGGTTTAAACAGCCTAGGCAACTGATAAGAACAATTTTCCTATTTGCTCACATGGGATGGCAAACTCTCAGGTACTCAAGTGATTGGATTTTGGGTGTACATTCATTTTTGTGTTTTTTTTATGCCTCCGCAAACTGTCCCCGGGTGCACCGCTGCGCCTGATAGGTAGGCAATAGAGTATTTTTTTCGAGTATGTGTAGCAGTGATGTGCTCTCTGGAGCACACCCACGACTCCAATCCGACTATTACTAAATCTGTATCACTAGTTCCTCCCGGAAGTTATCCGGAATTGAAGTCGTTCTGAGTCGTCCGGACCCTTTTGAAGTCATCCGGATTTGGTGTCATTCGAAATTGATCTGAGTCGTACGGAGTCATCCGGAGATATCTGGAATCATCCGGGGTTAGCCGTCTTGAGTCGTCCGGACATTGAACCGACGGTTTACGGCCGACCACGACTCTGGACGACTCCAGACGACTCTGGAAACTCTGAAAGCCACCGGATAGCTCTGGATAGCTCCGAACGACTCCGGATTACAAATACTTCGGACGGCCTCGGACGACTCCAGACGACTCTGAATGACTCTGGACAATGCTGGCTGTCTCCGCATGACTCGGGACGTCTCCCGATAACTCCGGATGTCTCTGGAAGACCTTGATTCCAGACGACTCCACGACGTTTCCAAACGGATCCAGATAATTCTAGACGGACCTACCTTCCGGTATTGGTTCCGAAATTTTCGGAGTCGCATTGGAGTCAACACTGGATGTTTGCCATCCTTGCCCATCACTAATGTGTAGCATTTCAACACCAACGCGTCATCCATCTGCGAGGCTGCGCTGATACATGTATTGACATCCAGAAACGACCCATGCCGGCCAGCTCGAAGCACGCATCAGCCAAACATCAGCTCAACTTTCGATTTGATTTTTTGTTTTGCTTCCACACGGTTGCAGCACAGCCAGCAGGTGCACGGGAAAACAAGGAAAGAACAAGGTGATGTCCACTTAAAAGAATTAAAACTGCAATTGCTTCTCGGAAGCTGCTACTGTTTGATCACAAATGCACGGCTTATCAAAGCGAGCCTGTTTTTGTGCCCAACAAAGTAAAAAAGTTACAGCGCACAAAAGGAAACGGCAGCGGATCCTTTCCGTCTATTCCCAGAATGAAACTAAACCAGAGAAGCACGGCTATTAGATGACGAGAATAACGAAGCAAACACAACGTCAGCGCTATCAGCAGACGAAAGCGAGTCGGGCTTGCCCTAGAGGAACGGTTTATGAACTATCCTTCACCCGGAAATCGACGCAACACAAAGAACACAACCAAATCAACAAAACTGCCGACTCCGCAGCGGCTTAATAATAAGGAGCGAAAGCTCAACACGTATACACATAACTTGCTGCGTATTAAGTGGAAAATATGGACAAAAAAAAACCGTTCCTTTGTCCGGCAGTGTCAGCCCCAAAGGGCACGCAATACACACCCTCCAGGATGCAATTGCGCTTACCTAGTCGGGGGAGAAGTGGATGGTTGGATTTGCCAAACCGGCCTACCAGTCACACCATGCCCGCACGCAAATCCTTTTACAGCTCTAAAAATAACATGACAGTGAGTGTTACACTTTTTCGCCCGGGAAGTTTCACTTTTGACAGCAGAGCCGGGCTCCAAACCGAGCGCGACAGCGCGTGCGAATGAAAGCATCTGACGTGGTGTGGGGTCTGGCTAAACCCTACAGACTCTAATTGGTTAGCAACCCCGGACACCGTTTTAGATCGTGCTGTAATATACGTTTGCCCAAGGGTGAGAATGGACCTGGACCGGCTGGACCAACAAACCGAAACTTATTTAGGTACGAAAATGGGTACTTTTTTGCACTTTCTTCGTTGCTCCCCTCGCAACAGGCGAACAAGGGTATATATATATATATATATATATATATATATATATATATATATATATATATATATATATATATATATATATATATATA
>AXCO02011863.1:0-12035 GCA_000473525.2 Anopheles melas
GCCGACTGCCGGGACCGAAGTGTACCGGACGGGTTGAGAACCAAAACAAAACTGCCGCTCGCGAACGGCTCGGAAACGCATGCAACCCAGCGACCAGTATGCGCTTCGGGGCACACACACACACACACGCGAGCGCGCTGGCAATACAGCTACATGTACGCACGCATGGAAACGGGGCGCTCGTCGACGACTACTGCGACGAAAGAGCACTGCCGCTGGGGTCACCAGAATGCGCTTTTGTGCACGCTGCGTAACGCAGTACCGTGGGCAATGCGCGCTGCATGCGCCTGGTTGTTCTATTCTGTAGAGGCGCAGCGCTCTAAACTGCGTGCGTAACGTGTGGGAAGTAGATGCATATGCTGGGGAACCTTTCTTAAATTATTTAGTAATTCGAATGGTTGATTGTACATGTAAAATTGATACAATAAATTCTCTCCAATTTTAAAATTATCTTAGTTTTGTACTATTGCTAAAATTCGTGCTAAACATATTTATACGAAAAAAAAACTCTATTGGTGTTTTCTTCTTTTTTTATTACACTGCTGTTAGCAACATGTAGATGTATAAATATTCTCATCTATTTATTCCAGTAGCTTATGGCCATTCTAAATAGCCCATGCAATAAAAAGGCCACTAATCAGCCTCGCAACAATTAATACCGAATCAATATAATAAACATCCCACGGATCCGATGTAAACATGTGCAGTTCCGTTTGCAGCTCCGTTTGCAACCATTTTCCACTGAAATAACGACAATCAGTGCATCGGCCGCGTGACGTCGACCAGCACTGCGTCCCACCCAGCCAGCCGCCGCATAAACACCATCGCTTCCAGTCTGCCGGCGTCACTCCGAAACGGACTGTGACTGTGTCGATTGATGGAGAACACATTCCCTGTGGTTGGACATACGCCGCCCGCAACACTATTTTAGTGTTTGGCCAATGTCCCCGCTGCCCTAACAAAGGGTGGTTCTGTCTATCGTTGCGGATGTGTCTGCGTTTGTGCATGCTGATGAAAACACGATCTGCAGCTGCACCGAGCGCATCCAGTGCAGTTTCATAGGTCAACGTACTGGTGTGCTGCAGGCGGTGCAAGCTTAGTCATAGTTATTTGGTCGTTTCGGTGCGCTTAGTCATCCACTGGGTCAGATAATTAGTGTGACATTCTGCGGTGTGGATGAAGTTATTTTGCTTGCAGATCACACTGACACAGAATTTCCGCTGATGCACGCGTGTGATAGTTGAGCTAAATTAATATTCAAACAAACAAATGCTCTGTGCAACAGAAGCACGCAATGCGGAGGAATGTGTGCACAGTAAAACAAAAGCAAAACATCACATCACCTTCAGTCATGCTAACGGCGCAAAGCGTTGTCTTTTTATACATTTATTTTCTAATTTTAGAAATCGTCAAAAGAGTAATCAAAAGAACATAATTTAAAAATGCACTAACCACGTGCAATTTCAAATTGAGCAACAGATAGCCCAACAAAATGCGCCCAAATGTATGCAATTTGCCTAGCACGGGAATACATCACCGGGGTAGGTTGGCATGAACATACTCAGTCAAATTGCAAATTGAGCTGTTTTACGTTATTCTAAAAGAACATATAAAAATATAACAAACAACGAATTAATTGAAAGCACCCATGTTTAAACTCATTTGAATCGAACCTTGTTAGTACACAAAAATATATATTTACACAAAAAACCATTTTCCTCATAATGACCACTAAAGTTCCCACTATCCGCCCACTGTTTGTTTACATCGCGCAAAACAACGTGCTACTGACAGTTTGGTGCTGCCGGCATTTTCAAGTCGTAAAGCGAACATTTTACTTCGCAGCAAGAAAACTAAGCACGAAAAAGTTAGTTCAAACATTCCCCCGCTCAGCATGGCATCCGCCAACATGCAGTTCGATGCCGCCGTCGGCGGTACGGTGGAGCTGCCGCCCCGCGTGGACCAGCTAAAGTTTGCCGAGAGCCGCACGGAGGAGGTGTTCCAGATGCTGCTCACCATGAACAGCGGCTTGAACCAGCGAAAGCTGATGCACCAGTCCCTGCCGTGCCATATGCGCCGGCGGGCGATGTCGTACAACGTGCGACGGTTGCCGCGGCGGTTCCGCCAGGTGCATACGGCCCAGTTCAACAAGAGCGGCGTGTCGGAGAAGAAAAAGCGCCCGTCGCGCCGGTACCGCCGCAAGCCGACCAATCTGCTGAGGGAGTACGAGCGCCGGAAGCGCGCGTTCGTGTGGCTGGAGACGCACGTGTGGCATGCGAAGCGGTTCCACATGACGTCGCGCTGGGGCTACAAGCTGCCGCTGGCACCGTGCAGCAAGGGCTACCGGTCGAGCTATCGGGCGAGCTCGAAGCACTGCCTGGTGCACGATCTATCGTACGAGGGGTGCGTGGAGGTGAGCGGCGAGGAGACCCGCCTGAAGGAAGGCTTCCGGCGGCTGTGCAGCGAGCGCGTGGGACTAACGCTGGCGGCCAAGGCGTACACGGCCGGCGATCGGGCTGGATACGTGTGGCTGTACCGGGACGGGGCCTATCCGTACGGTTGCTTGGGCCGCGTGCGGTTCGTGTGGCGTGCCAATGGAAGCACCAACCGGCAGGAAGACCGTCGCTCAGTGTGGATCTTTGCACATCCAACGTTTTACCGGCAGGTGGTGGAACAGTTGGTGAAGGTTTTCCAGCTCAAAAATGCTCTCCGCGACACGAACGACACCATCGAAGACATTACGAGAAATCCGGCCGATATCCGCTGCCCGCGCTATCGCTCCGAAGCGACGGGAGTGGAGGTGGTCGAGCTGAAGGACACACTCAACCGGTTTCATCTTGCAGGACCGCTTTCTCATGCAACAATTGTGAAAACGTTTAATCTGTATAAACCACCCGCGACACAACCGCCCTCGACCGAAGCCCACCGGACGTGGTACCACGATTTCCTCGACAGCAAGCCAAAGTACAGCAAAATCCTTGCCCAGCAGGCGAGCTACTGGCAGGAGCTGAAGGGTGTGACCTCACCGGGGGAACTGAGTCCGGGCGAGGTGATCGCGCTGCTCGTGCAGGATCCACGGCTCAACCGGCCGCTGAAGCGCTCAAAAGCACTGCCCCAGGTGCCGGCTCGGTACGACTTCTCGCAGTCCCAGCGGCAGGACCCGACCGTACAGCCGCGCGCGATAAGAAGCTTCAGCCCGCTGTGGGACGAATCGATCCGCAACCGTGTCAGCGGCGACATGAAGTCGACCCACGAGCTGAGCGTGATACGCAGCGTCGAAACGCTCGTCGCCGGCGAGCTCTGCCGCTCGGAAACGGCCCTCCAGCCGCTGCCCGTACTGCTGCTGCAAAATCCCGGCTCGCAGGACGCCGCCTACAAGCGGCTCGGGTACGGTGCCGGCTGGGAGCTGATCGTGCCGGCCGGGTACGGGCTGGCCGTGTGGCACTCGCTCGTAATGTGGGGCGCCCGCCCCGTCGGCCAGCAGCAGCTGGACATGCTGGAGCTCGAGACGGGCATCGATCGGACCGGCGTGCCGGATACGGTGCTCGGGCAGGAGGAGGCAAGCCGCCGGCATGCGGAAGCGCTGAGCAAATACTTCCACCGCCCATCCAACAAGCGAGTCAACTACACGAAGCTAGCAATTGCCTCCCCCTTCCTCTGCCCCTGGACGCAGCTCGTGCAGGAGTGGAACAAAGCGTCCGACGGTCCACTGCCGTTCTTCGTGCTGCGGGATCAGGAAGCGCTGGCAAAGCTACGGCTCGCCCTCGAACGCAAATTCAACGTCCATTCGATCGGTCTACCGCCGGCCGCGCTCATCCCCGTGCTGCTGACGCTGAAAACACGCGGCAATCCGGGAGACAATGCGCTGATTTGCCTCCCGCTTCGCACCGACTTCCGCACGAACAGGCAGAACCGGCTCGCGACCGTGCACGGTCCGGTGTACGTGGAACCGGCCCACCCGGACCCGCACGGCAAGGAGCGAACGGTGCTGCGCGCACAACACTTGAAAACGCTCAAGCGGCTGCGCAACCGGCGAGTGCGGCAGAAACGGCGGCTACAGCGGGCCAACCCGGGCGTGCTGGTGCGCATCCCGCCGGCGAACAATCGGGCGCTGGTGGAGCAGCAGCTGAAGCGCATGGCCGACCTGTGGCTGCCCGCTACGCCGGCCACAGTGCGCCAGCAGTGCAGCCGGGAGTGTTTCGGGTACGTGACGCAGGCCGGCTTCAGCCTGTCGGAGGGTGGCGTCAACGGGATCGGCTACGTGACGGCGAGGGGGCTGGAGAAGCTGTTCAAGATCTGCACCAAGGGCACGGTGAAGGTGCTGGTAAGGGGGACACGCACCAGGGGGTACCGATTCGCCACGATTCGGCTCGCTGGTTGAACAGAGTGGGAAGGGATTAGTGCTAAAACGAACGAACGTGCCTAAAGCGGATAATGTACCGGGGAACACCGAAAACGGTTAGAATAAAACGATCATTTGAATATCGCAGCGGACGATTCGGGATTTCGAAGTTTTTGTTTTTGTTAACCTAAAATATATTATTAAATCTCTTGCAGTGTTTTTTTGTTTTTGTTTTGTGTTTTAGCACACCGGCTCCAGAATGCATGTGTAGTTGTAGCTGAGTAGTACATACGGGATTGCGCCGCCCTGTGGTAGCCTCTTTCGCACCCTCTCTTCTCGCTTGCATGGTGTTTCTTGTTTTCTTAACTTAACAGCCGCTCGGTCTTGTCGGAACAGTCTGAAGCGGCGTCTAACTGGTGCGGCGATAGGAGAAAATTTGATTTCATGTCCTCTCTTTCAGTCCCTTTCAGGGGGGAGTGGGCGCAAATTTGAAATATTGATATTTAGTGCGGTTTCCGAACTAGAAAGACGTCTGAAGCCGTAGATTTCTTGGATTTTTAGGGCTTATCGGTTCTTGCATGGCGCTCCACTTTTACAAAGAACATGGATTTGCTCATTGTCTTTATGTTGCTGTGATTGGTGATTAGCTGTTTGCTCTCTCTCTCTCTGCTTTTGATTATCAATCAATCATCCTACCCCGCCATACACGACACGAGCTGGCCACAGTGTTGTTTGGTGCTAAAATCTGCTTTTATTGGATATTTAGGTAAGAAACGAAATAAGGAAAAGCAAACGAAAACTCTCAACTCTCGAAACGAAAAACGTTTGGACGAAATCTAGCTTGCAAGAAGAAACACTGTCTCACTAATACTAATCCGGCCGGTTCCAGGTTCTTCCTCCTCACTCACCGTAGCGCCCGTAGCGTTGACTAAAGGAAAAATGAAAAGTTTAACTTTTTCCATCGCTCTGTGTTGGTGGTGTGGTGAGACGCCAACGTGCTCTTGTATACGTTTGTCCTCCTTTCAAAGGAATTCAATACTTTGCGTCCTCTGCTAGTTGCATTCAATTACATTTTGTGTGTGTGTATACTCTCTCTTCCCTTTTTTGTTGCTAGTCATCTAAAACCGCAAATGGCCAACTTCTACTCAAATGCTAGTTGTAGTAATATAGGTAGTCTCAACAATGCGAATCACTCTTCATTCGATAGTCTCGCTCTTCACAATTTACCCTGTTTTTTGCTTCAATTGTTTCATTCTGGGGGACTTTGCTACCTTTTAAACGTCTCAAGCAAGAAGGGGTAAACGAACGCGTCAACGCTTCTGCCCCATGAAAAATATTGCATGAAAAGGGCGCGTGTTTTAGAGCAAGTGGGTGTGTGTTTATGTGTTTTTAAACATTGACTCAGTTTCTGTATTGTTTTGCAGTCCACATGTCTAGGATAGTTTAACGTTCATCATTTGGCTTTGCATCGCTTATCAGCCTCCCTTTTCTTTTCGCGTTTTTGATTGCTTTCACTACGCACACGGATTGCCCGTGGGAAGGACGCGCCGTATGGGGGGCGGCTGCCGTATTATTTTATATTGCATGCGTACTACTACTGCTACTGCTGCGAGTAATGCTTAGAATTCGTGCCAATTAGCTCCTTCCGAGATGGAATAAATTACAATTATTGTTTTGCTTGATTTTTTTTTCTGCCCCACCCCACGCCCATTCGTTTGCCAAAGATACTACCGTTCGCCACTCC
Organism: Anopheles melas; assembly: GCA_000473525.2. Classification (NCBI taxonomy): domain Eukaryota; kingdom Metazoa; phylum Arthropoda; class Insecta; order Diptera; family Culicidae; genus Anopheles; species Anopheles melas. The sequence goes on from AXCO02011863.1 coordinate 6,087, forward strand.
ATATGCTAAGTAATAGTTTCTAACTCGCAAATATTATCACCCTCCCGCCTCTCTTTACGTACGGTTTTTTGTTTGTTTGTTTTCTGACGAATGTAAGCGAATTGCAGCATTTGGAGCGTTTAGTAGAGCCGCATCGGGGTGTCGGTTTGAGCCGCTTCACTGGCGAGGAACATGATCGTCGATGAATTTCTGGAAAGCAAAAAACATTAAAAACAATTAGCCACAGCGGTTGGACGAGTGCATTTGACCTTCCTACCTTCATGTCGCTCAATTCGGCATCGCAGGAACTGTGCCCCAGTCCCTGGTACGTTTGAAAGTGCGAGTTTTTCATGAACGACTTCAACACACTGGACGATAATTGACCAAACTTGTAGAACACGATCGGATCACAGTCACCGTGGCACTGCAGGACCTGGCAGGTGGAATATTTCAACGTTAATGCAACGGGTTCAACGCCGCCCACCCTTCCAACCCCGCGCACACTTACCGGCACCGTATCCGGGCACTTTCGCACGCTCGGGAAGCTTTTGTGCAGCGGCAGCCAGCAGGACAGGGCCATCACACCGGCCAGCGGTTCGGCGAACGTCAGGCCGGCGTACAGCGCGAGCGCACCGCCCTGCGAGAACCCGCCGAGCATGATCCGGTTCGACAAAATGCCCGCCTTCATCTCGCTCTGGATCAGCTCGTGCACGTACCGGGTCGCCTTCTTGATGCCCTCCTCGTCCTCCGGGTCGCTGATCGAGATGGACTTCAGGTCGAACCACGAGTTCAGCCGAAAGCCGCCGTTCATCGTTACCGGCATGTTCGGTGCGGTCGGGCAGATCACCTTCATGTCGGGCGTACGGAGCGCTCCCATCGATGTGGCCCATCCATGGCTGAAAGCAGGGACAGAATTGTTTCAGCAAACCGAAACACCAGCACGGCCTTAAAAGGTCCATTTACGGAACCGTGTCGTTGACCCAGAGGTCAATCTTTTCCCCCATTTTCCGTTCGCTTTCCCATAAACACGAGGACGGTGTAGGCGATAGTCCACACGGCGCTTTTTGCCCCAAGCGCTGCTGATTAGAGTGACAATGAAATTACATAATTAAATCAATGTGTCCACATACATCGTCGTGGTCGTCGCAGCCTGTGCGAAGCCTTTTAGCGTGAGTGTGCTCTACATGCACACACACACACACACACACACACACTCTGAAGAACCCCCATACTCCCCGTTGGGTTGGGCTGAAGGTCACTCGGGCTCGGGGAAATGGACCGTCGAGAGTGTAAAAAATGTATGAAAAATAATTGGAGAGAAGAACGCAGGCCAAAAGGCGTTCATAATGCGCTGCCCGTGGCGCGGCGTTCGGAGGATGGGAAGTAACGTTGGAAAATTGATTTTTCCTTTCCTTCACACCAGGGCTATTACACCGTGCATTTTGCCGCACGTTTTAACACACACGCATTTCCTCCGCTTCTGTGTGCCCCCGTCGGTGGACAATGCTCTCAGGCGTTGTTTGCTAATCGCTCGTGGGGTAATTTCATTTTTCCCATAGACATTCGCTCACCCCGGGTGCCACCATCCCTCCCGTCAGTAGTACAAGGTACACCTACCCGGTATCGCCAAGGCCATGAAGGAAGATTAGCTGCAACATAGAAATACAAAGAGAGAGAGAGAGAGAGAGAAAGGGAAGAAGAAAAAGGGTGCGATAAGAAGCAGGTTCATCAAAACATCGATCGTGGGTAGGGGGGGGCATATGTGTTTTGCATGTTGCAGTTTGCAGTGTTTTTTTTGTCTTCCACACGGAAGGGAGTGCTGATCCGTGATTAGGCTGTGACAACCCCTCCCACCCCCAACTTACCGTCGAGGTATGCTTCGCGACCGATGGAATGATAACGGGTGCAGCAGCCATTCCGGTGAGGATGCTAGAACGATTTGTTTCGGAACTTGTTCGATTCCTCGAGCACTTTGGATGCTGACGTACGGACACTCGGATGCCGGAACACGGGGTTTTTCCTTCCCGAGGGTGTGTGTTTTTCTCGACACGCAAACTTTCACCTTTCACGTTTGGCACGCGGAAAAACTTCACACTCACCACACACGCACACGCACCGACGGGGGGTTTTTCAACTCGCGGGATGCGATGCTGTGAAGAATGACTTTTTCCCTGCAAGACGCACTTGGCTGCGCTCTCGCTCGCTCGCTCGCTCTCACTTTTGACCGAACGGCGCGGCTTTTGCTCTGGCTTTTCCGCGAGTTTGGCTTTCCCAAAGTTTTCCCGAACCACCCGACCGGAGTTGACGCACGAAACCGAGTTTGCCGATTTGTTGGAAACAAACGGGATGACAGCTCGGCAGGCACAGTGGAATCGCCCCATCGCTAGTATGGACATTAGCAATGCCATTTTGATGACAGCCTAATCTGCGATAAATAAAAAAAAAAACAAGCTCAATTTGTGAAAAAGGAGTTTTTTATCTATTTAGAGCAATGTTATGCTTAAATCATTACATTTGCGAAAGACAAACCGAAAATCTCGTCATATAATCAATTTAAGCCATTATTTTTCAAGCTGAGCGTACGTGAAGCGACCCTCTACTGTAGCCGTTTAAAGTGGCCGTTAAAGAAAATTGGAACCATACAGCAGTACAGCGCTGTTTTAGCAAAAATAATATAAAAAAAACCCCGAAATTAATACTTTTCGGAACGCATCAAGTAAAACAGCAACGTTTTTGATATCGTAATAGATTTACTTAAAATTCTTCACTTGTCTGTAGTGATATTTTGTTTCCATTACTTGAGTAAGTTACGTCCTACTTAGCTTTCCCTCGGCGCATCGCTCATCTCCAACCAGTGCGTTCCAGTTAAGCTTTTCCTTGCTCCATCCCTGTCCTATATACGACGCTCGGCGCGGGACTTTTTACCATCCCGCCAGAGCTGCTACTTGGAATTCTACTAAGCGTGTTTTGTGTCGATTTGCTTCCATTGAACGAGAAATGAAGGGAATCTATAATTCCAACGATGCATACACTATCAAACACGGACACAACGGAACACTGAATCGTGGGGGGGGGGAGGAATCCGTCCTCGAAATGTCGAAGAAGAGGCATTGAAATAATTGTTTATACTATCAGTGAAATCAAACGATATTTATGCTTATTCTACGAGATATGATGATATCGGATTTGAGGATGCTGCTCCTTCCCGCCGTCCACCAGTATTGCGCATCGCATGTAAAATAGTTGAACGAGTCAGGAACGGGAAATGAAATTCGCTATCGATACGGTACGCCATCGAGTGCTTCTTCACAGCAGTACCATCTACTTCGAGTACGTTCGATGTGTACGCTAACCTAACCGCGTTCGAAACAGTCCACACAAAACGTCCCAAAAAGCTAGGTTCGTTCATTTCTATACGTAAAATTGAATGCAATGTTGCAATGCTAAAAAAACTAACATTCACTTTATGAAAAATGTTTCCTATTTCTGCCATCTCTCTCTCACTCCGATTGCCTTTTCCGTTCTCTATCCTCCCCCCATCCGCCATGCATCGCTTTTCACATATCACATAATTGCTACATACTCATCTGCCTTCTGACTGCTCCACAATCTCATCTTTACATCACACAACCTCACCTTCAAACATCAAACAATCCCTTTCCATTCTTTAGTTTGCTTTCGTTCGGTCACCTGTTTTGTTAATATCATCGAATCAAGATCATTATTACTACGCACGAAACGGGCGAACACAGTTTGAACAACCGAGTCTAACCAACTACTTTCACTTATCACAATTAGATAGCGAAAAAACTGCCTCCGTTCTGACTAAACACGTGAAGAAATTGCAATAGCTCCGATCGATCACATTTGTAGAGCAGTGATACGGGTTAAAGGAGTAACTTGCTATACAAAATCCATATTCCTATCGTACGTTTGCTACACCATTATCGGTAAGAAAGTGAATGGTTGTTTGAAAAACCCGGGCTCAAGAATTTCCTGTACGAACCGTATTGTCCGATGTCGTGTATGTGTGTGTGTGTGTGGGATTTTGGTCAACCACACGGTCGCCGCTGATTATTACAACACATGCCGATACATTAGGTAAATAGTTTGTAGCACATTCCTGTACGCACATGCAACGGATTAAATATGGATTTGCTGGCTCTTTTTTTAAAATAGTTCCTTTTTTGACGGTAAAACTTACATGCCGGGGCGCCTCATCTTCCCAAAATATGTATTTCTGTGTTGGGTTACTCTTTTATGAATATATATAAAGTTTTTTTTTTTTGTTTTTTTTTCTCGATCGTTTCTAAGCTTTTCTTCTCTCTATAACAGTGCCGGCTCCTGTGGGTCGGTTGTGTTTGGCGCCTTAAAACCCCCCTGTCAGTTCTTTTCCGTGTGTGGTTAACCGGGATTTACAAGATGTAGTCATGTATCACTAACGTCTCACTCTCTATCTCTCTCTCTCTCTCTCTCTCTCCATGGGGATGCCACCACGTTTGAACACAAAAATTACGCACACTGCTCGGCTTGTCTTGTTGGTTCTCTGTTTAGTTTAGAAAAATATAAATATATATATGTAGTTGAGTGAAGATAGAGCGGCTGTGGCTGTTCGCTATCGATCCTTCTCGTGTCCTTGGCTGGCGTCCGCGCACCAGATTCTTCAAACGTTCTGCTATCGCCCGTGATCATTGCCAGCAATGGAAGTACAACAACAGCGCATGGTTTTCCTACCATTTCCTCTGCTGGTTCGGTTAAGAGAGGCTCTGCTCCTCACTCGCTTACAGCGAAAAGTACTGCAGAAACTTTGCCGGCGGCACGGGCTGTGTTTCGTTGCTGTTGCTGTTGCCCGCCTCCTGGACGCGCTGCCGAAAGTCGGGACACTGGTCGACGATACACGGATGGCCCGCGGAAGGCCAGAACAGGCAGCGACACAGCCGACAGAACGCTAGAATTTCCGCATACTGAAGCTCCTCCCGCACACCGTACATCCTGCAAGGGGTAGAAGAGTGCATTAAGACAACGCTACCATTAACGCGCACCACCAAGCGCCACTCACTTGCGCAAGGCGTGGTAGATCGCCTGCCAGTTGCGGTGCTGCTCCTTCGTATCCTGCAGACACATCTTCTCCAGCACCACATCGATCTGCTGCTTGGTGAAGTGGTAGTGGGACAGCTCGCGCCACACCCGCTGCTCGGAGATGAGGGCGGCCATCAGCGACCAGGCGGAGGCCGACGCTTCCAGATCCTTGTAGTCGGTGATTCGGAGTATGATCTCGCGCACACACTCCTCGGGCAGGTCGTGTAGTTTTGGACGAATGTTTGGACCGGGCTGGAAGGGAGAACCGTTAGCGCGCCCATATTACACAGCCCCTTTCCCACCCAGCATCCTGCATACCTCCTTAATTTCAATCTGACTAGCTATATCCTGTATGCGCTGGATGGTTTGCACGTGCTCGGCCCACAGGCTTTGGCTGCCGAGCGGTTTGCCCCAGCACTTTTGGTTCTCCTGGTTCAGCAGCGCGCGCAGCTGCTGCACCAGCCCCCGCAGCACGTTAATGTTCTGCTGCGAGTCGCTCACGTACGTCGCCACCTCCTCCAGCATCTGGAGCAGCAGCCGCTGGGCACCGCCCGGAAGGCTGGTGATGCCCTTGCCGGACACGAGCAGCCGGAGCAGCGCACAGACGTAGTTAAACCGACGGCCGTCCCGTACCGAGCTGCGGAAATCGAGCCGCCGGACCGCCTCCCCGAGCCCGTTGAAGCCGGCAATCTCCCGGGTGCACTTCAGCGTGATGTGACAGTGTGGCGGTACTACTTCGTTGTCGCTAAAATGAGGTATCAATGTAAATTGTTAATTAATGTTTGATATTTTGTAACTACTAAACGGTCCACCACACTTACCCATTCTCAGTGTCGTTCTCGGTGTCACTCGTGCTACTGCATTCCGAAATGCATCTGAAAAGTAGAGAGA
>KI922215.1:3555-14809 GCA_000473525.2 Anopheles melas
TAAAAGAAACAGGATATAAGTAAGAGTTTTCTAGACGCGCTGTAAATCGATTTATCCAAACAAAAAATCTAAGTAACCATTACCCGCAACATCCGCGGGCTAGCAATAGTGCTTGGAGCAAGTCCTTTCGCAGCAACGCGCGTTGCTAAGAGAGCTCTGCTCTCACCGCTTTCTTTCTCTCTTGCTGAATGTTTACTCTCACGTCATTACGGCGATTTTCGATTTTATATATAGTGATATGCGCCCTCTCAGGAATGCAGTTTAATGAAGAAAAAGGGAGAGAGAGATAGAGATAGAAAGAAAGAGAGAAAGAGAGAGATAGAGAGAGATAGATAGATAGATAGATAGAGAGAGAGAGAGTGAGGCAGACGAAGAAATTGATAAAGCAAGTGATACAAAGAAGGATGGAAAGTTAGTAAGAAGAAGTAAGTCAGTCAGTAAGAAGGAAAATGGAGATTAAAACAGAGAAGAGGGAATCGAAAAAGATGGATAAGGAGACAGAAAAAGAGAAAAGAGAGAGAGAGAGAGAGAGAGAGAGAGAGAGAGAGAGAGAGCGTGAAAAGGGGAGAGAGAAACATAAAAGCTACAAAAAAAAACATAAAAAGAGAGAGAAACATAAAAAATGAGAAAAAATGAGAAAAATAAGAAGAAACAACTGACATAGAGATAGAAAGATGAAGATAGTGAAAGAAGAGAGAAAATAAAATAAACAAATAGAAATAGAAGTAGAGAGAGATATGTATAGACGAAGAGTGAAAGAGCTAGAGTTTGAGAGAAATATAAGGCTATTTATGAGTTTGTTGATTTATTTGCTTTGCGGTTGTCTTTGCGATCGTTTCTCCTCAGAATTTCTTCCGCTCTTCTTTCTAAATGTTTTGCCCCCCTCCTTCCTTCGCAATCGGTTATTGATCGAGCTAATTGGACGCGTGCAGGCCGAGGTTTCGTCATCCCCACACTCCGTCCCACCCAACCGGCACACGCTAATTGATATTATTGTGTGAACACATCTAGCGCCAGAATGTGGGTCGTGCGGGCCAAAGATGAGACCCTTCAAACCCGGGCCCCTCCCAGCGAGACAGCCCGCACGCTGTGAGTGCACACGCAAAGCGCGACGCCCGAGAAGAAACAGGAAATGAGCGAAGTTTTACCGCGGTCCCTTTCCCGACAAGCGGGCTCGGGCAGCGAAAGGTGCTAACACACCCCCCGGGGAGACGTAGCCGCTTGCGCCCCGTGCATGGCGTCGGGCCTTGCGGTCCGTAATTTATGCGCTAACATGTGTTTCCGGTTTCCTTCGGACGCCCGAGAGCGGCAAAGGGGTGTTTTTGTTCGCTGTTTTTTTTTGTTTTTGCTTCTTCTTCTACGCGCTCTCTCCTTTCGCGCCCCACGAGGTAAGTTTCTTCCTTGAGCGGGCCGCACTTTCCACCCTCTCCTGCTTTTTTTTTCCACCAGCACGGGGCTAGGCTCCATTACGATAAATCCGGATAATTGCTCGACTCGCGCACGGAACCTTCGACCCGGCGAATGGCACACCACAGGAAGAGGGACACGGCACAGGGAGATTAGGGAACTTTCTCCCTTTCGTTCGTTCGCTCTTCCCGTTTGCGTTCATTTAATTTTCCACCACCACCACGACCACCAACGGACGGCTGACCGACAACGAGATGCAGGAAATTCGCTCAACCCCGAGTCACGCATGGTCCTCCGCCTTGGCTCCTACAAAGCATAACACACACACACATGCAGCGAAACACTCGTTGCTGATTAATGTGATACGCGGCAGCTCTTCGATGATAAGAGAAGACCACACATGGAGGAAAAAAAAGTGAGCAACGTGTGGGAAGGCAGGAAAAGCGAGCGATCGGAAAATTGATGAAAAATCGGCCCTTCCCCAGAGTGAGAGAGAGATGGGGGAGGGGGGAGGGGGAGGCGGAGAGGGTTAGTTCGCGTGACCGGCGGTCATACATAACGGTACTGATTGGTGAAATTGGTTCATCCAACCCAATGGGGGAGTGGGGGAAAAGGGAACGCGGGGACAGTGAGACGGGCAGTGTGAAGAAAAGGCTGGTTTGGCCTAATGGAAGGCAGCGTTGGTATTTTGCAATCGTAAATCATCGTTTGCACGGAAAAATGTGCTTCCCCCCTTCGCTCCCATCCCATCGCCCGGCAGAAAGGGGTAGGTCAAGGGTGAGGAGCGACCAGTTTTTAGGGGAGGTGCGATTTTGAAGGAAACACATTTTTACACGAATCACAACTGCATTTTGTAGCAAAATGGCGTGGCAGAGAAGGATAAAGGAGGAGGCGGCAAGGAAGGGAGGATATGGGGGCACGCTGGACAAGCGGTGCATAAATAAGTGGCTGCCCTTTGCTAACGGAACGTGTTTGTGTGTGTGTCTATGTGGTTGAAGACGTTAGACGCAGAGGAATACTGCGGGTGAGAACCTTCAAATGAATAATGCTTTATTCTAAAGCGCTCTAGCATTCGTGTAGTGTATGCATGTGTGTGTGAGATAACTGCAGATAATCATATGAAGACGCTCGTACCAGGGGCTTCAACATTTCTTCATTCGAATATTGTGAACAAGTTTTGTTTCTTTCTGAGCATATTGTTTTTTTTTTTTGCATAATTATGCTAGTGAATAAAATATGCTGTTTTGGGTGCACGTCTAGCATTTGCGGTCTAGCATATCAAAAATACTAAACAAGTATAATATATAGATAAAGACATAATCAACCAAATGCGCAAAAAAGTTAAAAAATAAAATGACGCCTTAAACTATGCAATCGTTTTAACAGAACTGCCATAAAACTGTAAGATTTTTGTTTGCAAATTGCAAATAGGGGAAAGCGGGGCAAAATGGGCATGTTAAGCAGTTTACTGAATATTCCTTTGAATATGCCACAAAACACAATTTTTCATTCATTATTGTATGCCTCCACCCTTTATCTATGAATTAAAGTTGCCAAATAGAATGAAAACAACTTAAAATCATGAAAACAATGTAAAATAAAAGTCCCTGTTTTACGAGAAGCTATTTTGACACGTGGGGTAAAATGGGCATATATAAACAAACTGTGAAACGTCAAAACACTTTATTCTACAAAATCGAATCTTTTCAAGCTGTGCCTGTTATCATTATTGAGGCGACAAATACAACACCATAGCCTCACCAAGCGCCGTATGTCAAAATCATCTGCCCATTTTGCCCCAAGCGTAACTGCCCATTTTGCCCCACGTGAGGCATTTTTGTATTTTTTTGTTATATTAGTAAAAATACACATTCAATCGCCTTGCTTTCTTGAGACAAATTGTATAGAAATATCATATCTTTAAAAATATATCGTCGGATAAGTAAGTTAAAAATATATCATGTAAAACTTCAACGCATCCCTGCGACACTGGTTCATGCTTATTTTCGAAGTGGCAAAAATTACATCAATATGCTACTAAACCTTATTTTGCATTTTTCTTGGTTATTTGTTATTTAAGGGCTATGAAACTTACATGGCGTTCATAGAACACTCTAATGAATACATTTTAAGCATTGGAAAGTGTCTTTGTAGTCAAATAATGCTTAAATAGAGGGTTCCCATTTTGCCCCGCTTTTTCCTAAGTTTTGACTTCTGAGACTTAAGGAACTGTTGCGTTTTTTCTACAATACCATAGTTTCCGTGTTAAAAGCATTATATTATAAACACTATTGATTAGTTTTGTATCAAAGGGCGTAATTTTTATATTAGGCTATATAATGTGAAATGTCACTAAAACTTGTGCGGCCAATGGGTAATGGGTAAAATCGACACCCCACTTGCTAGTAGTGTAAATGCTTACTTGTGGCATGTTAACTTTTTTTTATATCCTAATTTGAAAGTGCCTATTTTTTATACAGATGTCCCTTAACTATGTACGACAAACGTAATGATCAAGCTGAGCAAACACGCAATAATACCGTAGAAGCTTTAAAACTCACGATGTCAACAAACCAAGGAAGTTATAGTTATTGAATTTTGCTATCATTCTCTCATAAAACGTTTGCCAAACTCGGACTCAAAACATGTACTTTATATATGGTTTAGGCTTTTGAAAATGAATATTGTTATGGCTTTGTCCGTATTTTAGGCTGACTTAAGGCCGGGTAGGCTTAACTGAAGAAGAAAATAGTCGCTGGTTTGGAATCACATTGACCGATGTTCGACTTTTGGCTTTCGAGTTGGCAGAGAAAAATAAAATTGAACACTTTTCGATTTTATTAAAAAAGAAGAAGATTACCGAAAGATTGTCAGGTTATTTTTTTAAACGAATTTTAAACATTCATTAAGTAAACCAGATGCTATCTTGGCTGCTTCTACTATATGGATTCTGGTCAGATGCTATTTGTAATGAAGTTTTTGTTCTTGCTTGTAACTTCATTTTTTTCGCATATTTCAATAATGTTTTGTGTTAATTTTTCATAAAATTGGTACGAAATACTTTGTTGAACTTCAATGAAAACTACAGGCCATCAGAATTTGTTATTTTAAAAGATAAAACCAATGTGTCGAAATCACCCCCAAGGTGTCGATTTTACCCCATCATGGTGTCGATCTTACCTGCACTGCAGTTGTGATCCAACAAAAAACATTTTATTTGTTTTATTTGAATCAAAATCTTATCAAAATCAATCCAGGAACCGTAGTTTCTCGTAAGATGGTACATAATGAATCAAAAAAGCTTTTTCGATGTCTAATAGTAAGTTTACATTGGCAAAAGCATTGCAATCAGGGGAAAACCTTAAGGTGTCGAAACTACCCCCCGTTCCCCCGTTCAAGGGTTTCAACATTTCTTGATTCGAATATTGTGTGCAAGTTTTGTTTCTTTCTGGCACATTGTAATTTTTGTTGTTTTTTTCTGCATAATTATGCGACTGAATAATGTATGAAGTTTTGTGTGGATTTATTTTTCTGTGGTCTAGAATATTAAAGATATTAAACAAGTTACTCTAAAGATAAAATGAACAAAATGCGAAAAAAGTTAAAAATTTAAAATGACGCCTTAAACTATGCAATCGTTGTAGCAAAACTACCTTAAAATTGTATTTTTTTTTTTGGAAATTACAAATACACTAGTAACGATTGACAATTTTCAGCGCAAGCTTGTTTCTTGTGCACTTTTTTTGCTTTTTTCATCTCAGCAAAATGAATGTATTTCAAGCCGACCGCCTGCAAGAATGAAGTTTGACACTATTGCATCAAGAATTGGAACTGAAGCAACCACAACAAAAATGCATCCACCACAGCAGCTTCTTTAAATCAGCTTCACTCCATCACTCTCCCGGAAGTGCTGGACAGTAGAACTTTCGCCATTTATTATTACGCGCCCCCCCCCCACCCCCCCTCCATATCTTCGAGAGAGGAAATCATTGCCGGTACATTTTAAAAAGAAAAGGAGTAAAAAAATCCTCACCACCGCAGCACCACCAATCAGCGGCCGGCAGCAGGCTCAGCCGAGGTTAAGCACAACAATTTGCTGGGATGGAAAATTCCGGCGGGCTCAGCAGTAAACAGGAGCACCCGCGGCAACCACGAGGTGCACGAGGGAGGAACTCATTTTCGTGACCATTCAGACGCTGCAGCGCGCTGCAAACGTTCGCCTGCTCACAAGAAGGTCCCACAATATGCTTCGACTGCTGCCTACAAACGCACACATACACACACGCACGAGGAAAATGTGTGGTGCTAAGCCAAAAAATTTGTGCACGGTTGGCAGAAAACCCAATCCCAGCGTGGTGCAGCGGCCAAACCCGCCGGGCCGAAAGTGTGGGTTCGAAAGCAGGGAATGAAGACGAGCTGCCGAGGCGCACCGGCTGGTGGACGGCCAAGATAAATTGCTTCAGAAACTTTTTGATAGTTCGATTATCTATAGCGAGCGCGCCTCCCGAGCTTGACTGCGGAACCTAATCGAGCCTTTTCGGGTGCTTCCGGAAGGATGTTTTTTTTGTTGGTTGGCTGGCTGGTACCAGATTTCAACGTACCCCTCCCACAAGTACATGCAGGGCCGCACCGAGCCATCTGTCTCGGCTTGCGCGATGCTGCACATCGGCGAGGGAAGGAGCCGAGCGGTAATCGGTTCGTCCAAACTCGCGGGCGCAAAATTCCATCCAACAAAATGTTTGATGATTTAGTGTACCGTCCCGTCCTCGGTGGGGCACGTGGGATATTGAAACGTGAGTGTTGGTAGCCGCTTGCAGATGCACTTCCCGGGCGGCTACATGCAACGAACCCCTCCCATCCGTGGAATAAAGTGTGAAAAAGCTATTTATGTGGCAAACTTACGCCTGCATTCTTGCCGCCCGCCGTCCCGTGTAAATAAAAACCGTCTTTTTTTTCCTATTTTATGCTGCACCGGCAGACAATAGAAGAGTAAAACCAGCACGAACTACACCCCAACGCGACACTGTGAGCCTTCATACGCACTCCATGATGCTGCCTGCTACTCCTGGTGGTTGCGATTCTGCCCTGCTTTGCTACCATCCAGTTCGAATTGGGCCGACAAATGTTACCGAAAACGAAACAAACGAAAAAAACGTCCCGTGGTGCCGTGACCAGGATTCGTGTGACGTAGCCCGACGGAAGCAGAAGTTTTGCGACACCGTTCGATGTGAGCTGTCGAGCGGGGGAAAAAAAGGGGTTGACAGGTATCCCAAGCCGGATCTACCGGATCTAAGGTGCACAAAATCTAACCCCGCAGCCCTCCCGATCCCCACGCACCCTCAACCCGTCCACACTATTTCATTCTTTCGCAGTGCCGCAGAGAAATGGGAAAGAATTCTGCTCTTCCTGTTTGTGCGAGGGCTGCAAAAGGGCACATAATTAAAAGCTCCACAATGGTAGAACGCTTCTTCAAAGGTAACCACCATTCAGCCACCTCAGCCACCCCCAAGCGTCACACACACACACACAGGTGGCTTTTCTTTCGTGTGACTCATTTTCTTTCTCTGGCCGTGTGTTTTTACGTGTGGCCACCCAGCTGCTGATCATTTGCTCAGCTTTGCGATGCTGTTTGTTTAACGCTTTTGATGTCCTTATGAGCTACCGGCCCCTGTCCCCCACCCCCCTTCACCCCTTCATTGGGCTTTGTTTTCTGTTCGGGCGTATTTTTTTCGTTTCGTTTCGTCTTTGTCTTTGTGGCGCCGCTCCATCATTTTGTTCCACGTTTGCCGGTGGCGTGATGAGGTGCGCCTACTTGCCGGGTTAATGTCAGTTTCACCGTTTTACACTGGAATGTATGCACACCTGGTACACACACATACACACACACACCACACCATTGCTGCTCATTTTGGTGCAAATTAAACTCCGGGCGCTGCTTTTCTTTTTTCGCCCAGCCCGCTTCCTTGGCCTTTTCTTTTCCGTTTTCCTTCCTCTCTCTCTCTCTCTCTCTCTCGCTTAACCCCATTACCCCCTTTCCAACTGCAGTCGGTGGCTCTCTGTACAGGGAGTGATAAAATATTTTTTAGCTTTTCACGTGTATTTGAGGAGCAAGCGTGTTGTGCCCAGCTGTGGTGTCTAGTGCCTGCAAGTCGCACAACGCTCCGGTTCCGCAAAACCCTGCCCGCACCGCGCTTAAGCTAAGGATGGCACCCCATTTGCCGTCTCCAATTAGGGCCGCTTTTGTAAACATAAGAGCAGAAAGAAAGGGGAAGGAGAGCGAACCAAAAAAAATGCTGAAACCTTCTGCACCGCCACGATTATACGGTGCGCTGAAAATGAAGGTTCGATTTTTTTTGGAAATGAAACAAATGCAGACAATGATAGTGGTTGAAAAAAGTCTCAAACAAAAAAAAACCACTGCCAATACCCACACACTCATGTATGGCAGATAAAGGTAAAACAAAGTAGGCAAACTGAACACACACACACACACACACAAAAGGATGACAGAGTTCCTCGGCCCCATGCAGGCGTTCGGTTTCGTTCAGCTTCTCGAGAGCACTTCAGGATTTGGAGCACGATGTGCTGCTATTTTCCCTACCCGTGTGTGCTATGATGCATCCACACGTGTTATGTGCGTATATTGGTGAACCTTAGGGCGTCTAATTATTCTTTCCCACCGCCGAAGAAACGGAACGATAATGAGTCTACGATGCTTTTTTTTTCTTTTGGATGGATTTGCAAATGGAAAGAATGGCGAAACCGGAAACCAGCATGTGTTGACCCGGCGCTTGACGAAGCCAAACAGGGAACGCAGAAGTCGTTATATGCCGAATGGTCAGCGGTATGGGTCGCTGGCCCCTATTCGGTCCAGACGCGCGCCCCGAAAACATTGTGGATTACAGTGAGTGGAAAAATAAAGAGGTGACTCACCTTAAGCCAAAACCAGGTTGCGTATGTACCTGCGAGACATCCTCCCCGCCTCTCCCCATAAAAAGGAACGGGGAAAAAGGGACAGGTACAACAAAGCGAGCACCATCCCCGCACGGACCATTACAAAGGGATGAAATGTTATTAAATTCCATTGGAAATTTATGAAGACAACGTGACATCGGCCCCCGCACGAACACCGCCGGGTTGGGAATGCTTTTCGGCTTTGTTAGTGGCGGAGAGGGAGAAACACAAAGGGGAAAGAGAAGACGTTTTTGCAGTAAACCAGCGCGCACCTAGTGCGCGGGTTTTTGACAGCATAATTCGTGCGCGGAACGCACTTAAACTCATCCCGGGGCGGTGGCGAAAATGAAGTCAACCCCAAATGTGGTTTGTACGAAGGGTGGGTGGTGGAAGTGGCGGGGTGCGTAGGGCTCGGTAAACTAGTTGCGGTTGCCCAGGTGACAGAGAGCGTGGCGGTTCGGTCGGCTGCCGGTTAATAAGGGCGCAAACAGGCACGGGTTGGCTTGCGGATTGCAGACCCCCACGCAGGCTGCCGAATGGGGAAGCCAAAATCACACCACTTGCCTGCATTTGTAATCAGCTTTTAAAGCAGCAATGAGATCGGTTGTCACCTGGGGCAATGAAGCTGCGAGGGAGGCCAAATGGAAAAAAAGGGCAAAAGAATTCAAGATTAGTGCTAAATGGAAAGCTGTACCCTGGGGGGGGGGGGGGGGGGGAAATGTTTTGGGGCTGGTCGGTTCGAAAGGATGGAGACAATATTTGTGTCAAGTTTGTCACCCTTATTTTCGAGCGTAGTTTTTTCGTTCGTCGTCTTCTTTAATTTCCTGAAGTCTAGAGAGAGCAACTGGATGTGATTATGTACGGAACGCACGTCAAAAAGTAAGTCACCCTAAAACCCCTGTACACAGATATGTGCGAGTGTGTGTGTGTGCCTGAATGTGTGTCGGTAGGCAAGCCACTAACCCCTGCGCCTGCCCATCCTCATCGGGAAGGCAAATTATTATTAAAGAATCCGGAAATGACGCGCACGCTATTAGCAGCGGCAAGGGCAGCTCGCAACCTTATTACACCTCCCACACATAAAGGGCATGGGGCGGCACTACGGGGGAAGCGTTACAGGGTTTTCCAGGGGTTCTCATAGTTGTTGGACACTTCCTTTACTCTTTCTTATTGGATTTGAACTTCATATGTTGGAAATTGGACTCTATGGCACCCTTTTGGACGGGCTTTTCTATGACGGGCTCGTTGGAAATTCCTATTGCATTTGTCCAACAAGGGTGCTATAGAGTCCAATTCGCATTAGATCAAGTTCATTTCACGTATTAAAGCGTCAATAAAGTGTCCCACTGCTCTGAGAACTCCAGAAAACCCCTGTAAGGCGCTGCTCGGGAAGGCGGAAAAGGGTGCAATACGGTGCGTAGAACACAACGATTACTATAACTTGTGTTATTAAATGAGGATGGTTTTTAATTAAGCCTTTGATGAACGAGGAAGAGCTTGGTGGAGCAGGCAGGAGCTGCGTAGCGAGCAATGAACGGAAAGCGAGCGCACACTTTGGCACATTCCACAGTTGGATGGGCACTGCACCGTGTGGAGTGCTCCACACATTCCCACGGACGGTTTGAGGCGGAGCCTTCGAAGTGGATCAGTAAGTTCAACTCTGTTCTCGCCTGGATAAATCATCACACCTCCCTTGTTTTATTGCGCTCGGTGCTAGAGACCGCACAAACTCCCCTCTGCCCCAGCAGCAGCATTCCAGCTCATATAAAAGCATACTTTCAACCCTTTCGTAAGCTTCCCTTCGAAGCCATTGGACTGGGGGGGGGGGGAACCCGACGACACCCTCGAACGATTGTGCCGCTCGATGACAAAACGGTTTGATTGTTCGGGTGGCAGTAAACGGTGACGGAATTCGTAAATCATCGCATCATCATCTTCATTAAATGAATTTCTATGCTCCGCACAACTCACAGTGTCACAGAGGAAGGGGGTAAAGCGGGGCAGGGGAGTGGTAACTGATGAAGTTTGCGATCTTGTTTGGTGAGAGAGTCGTTCTTTGTAATTTCCTGCCCGCCGCGCGTGCGACAGTGGCAGACCGAGGGGACTGCGTGCAGGCCGGGCAGCCGGGAAGGGAAGATGAGGTGGTATTTTTGCCGTACATCGGCACATACATCAATCTCGGCAGTTCAATATCCGGCCGGCCGGAAACAGGCAATCGAAAGCCATTTAAACGGGTCTCCGGGACTCTTCACTTCGATTTAGGCCCTGTATTGCGGTGCATGACGTCACGGGCAGTGCGCCATCGAGTGCGACAAAAGTTGGTACTGTTTTCTTACCCAAACTGTTACGGTCGGCACCGTTCGTGGGAAACGGAAAGAGTTACATGGAACCTACCTGCTGCTGCTGGAGGGAAAAGGGTAGGTGGGAAGGAGAGAGGAAGGACCGCCCACGAAAAACAAACCAAAGAGGACGAGCTCGTTTTATTGGAAATTTCATTCACACCTAGCAGTTGCTGTTGCTGGCAGACTCAGAGAGGGAGGGCAAGCGAATAGCGCGTAATCTCACTCGCACACTGGTGGGTGTAAGTTTAAGCTTGTACGGTGATATAAGCAATAAACGAAAAGTGGGTAAGCTCCTTACAACATATTTTATGATTTATGAATTTTGTTGAGAGTGTGAAATTGTTTGTCTAGGCGCACACATACTGCTAAAATAGTTTTGTGATTTTCGTGGTAAAAGCTCAGATAAATCTTCTTCTTTGGCACAACAACCGCTGTCGGTCAAGGCCTGCCTGTACCCACTAGTGAAGTGAGCTTGGCTTTCAGTGACTTATTGTTACCACAGCAGGATAGTCAGTCCTACGTATGGGGACGCGGTCTATTCGGGACTTGAA
>AXCO02011897.1:0-11238 GCA_000473525.2 Anopheles melas
GAATCACCAGCACCATCAGCTTCCGAGCGAAGGCAGAACGGACGCACAGAAGCTGAAGCTCTTGAGCTCGTCCTTCAAAGCTTATAAAGATCACTGCATAGCAAGAGCAATCGTTTGAAATGGAATTTGAGTGTGGGTGTGTGTGTGTGTGCGAGTACTTTTTCAAAGTAAAATCTTGCAAAAATATTGAACACATCCCATCGATTCCTTTCGCTCAAGCTTGCAGAGTGGTAGCATATTGGGTGAATTTAATGAACTTATTTCACAAGCACGACACACCTGGTCCCTTCTTGCTAAAATCAAGCAACACTGACAGTAATGGTATTCCGTACCAAAGACGATTGGATTGGAGTAAAGTCCCTTCGTCCCGGTGTGGGGTCGTCTTCTTTCGTGCAACTGTCTCGTTTGAATACAGCTGAACAGGTGGCCAAGGTGTGTTGTTATTATTGAGTTGAGCCAATCTGCTCAGCTGTTTTCCCCTAAAGCATCTATTAATAATCAGACCTGCCAGACTTAATGGTCAATATATCTCTTTGTATATAGTGTAATATAGTGTGTAAGTACGGTAAGATCGATTGCACTTTAAATGAATGTTTGCTATAAAATGAGTTGCTATAAAATAAATCTTCTCAGTGCTATATTTAACCGTACTTACAAGCTAAATAGCTTCTGAAGCCCGTCTACTGCCGCCATTTCCCGTGCCCAATCAAATCAATTACCCTCCTCCATTTGAAGAAGCTAAACAAAAGCATCGTCGAAAACATTTACCACAAACGTGGCTGTACCAAAACACAGAGAGTCGAGAGAAGGAAAACAAAACAAAAAAACACAAACAATCTCAACAGCAAGCTCGTCGACGAGATCGCGTCGAGTAAAACAAAAGCCTCTGAAAAGTCACCACACAGAGACGCACGCAGTAGAAGCCAACCAACAATACTGAAAACTTTCTCCAGCCTTTTGCAGCAACCATAGCACCAGCAGGCCAAAGCACCCCAAACGTGTAAAGGATGCCCGAACGTGTGTGTGTGTGTGTGTGTCTGAGTGTGTTGGAAAAGTTTCGATGCCTCATGAAATATTATTCAGTTTTACAGTTCGTAAAAGTTGAGCTGTCTCTTTTGCCGGCGACCATCGGAATCGAATCACTGCTCTTCCGGGTTGTGATGTGCACCATTTGGCAAGGTGAAGGCAGAAGACCATTGCCGGGTGTATGTGACCCGGAAGCGCAGCAGTGCTTTATGCGTTGAAGAGTGGTTGAGTTTTAATGGAAAAATTGGGTAGAAAGTGTGTCGTCAGAGCTATTACGCTTTAAAAGTGTCTTTAAAAACGGCAATTAATTCTTTTAAAGCTTAAAAGCATCACGAATTGGTTAACTGGAAAACAAAATTGCATCTAAAACTAGAAATTTGCTCGGAAGCGCCTAAATGTATGCAAAGTGCACAACACAATCACCCTAATAATATAATTGATTCATCGAAAACCGGCATTATGCACGGGAATGAGAATAAATAAGACACCAATTACTGAACATTGAAGGATTTTATCCCACCAATCCCATTTTACAGCTGTAATTTGTCAAACCGTATGTGCATATCGTTATAAACCCACAACCAGGTGTTCCAATTTCTGGAAAGCGCTCAGTGTCAATCCACCTGGAAAGGGCATCTAGATTACTACCCGCTACCACCACCACCAGCATCACCATCTTCTCGTCCACCAGCAGGACAACGGCAGGACTGCTGACTGCTCCACAACAAAGTGTATCATCGTCGGAAATCAACGTGTACCACAAATAAACCATTACAACACTGATCGAACGGGAAGGGGATGGATCGTCGAGCTGTTCGAAGCAGGAATACAATTCCACTTTAATTACTTGCCCCGAGAGCTACCGTTCCCGACTTGTTTTTAGTTCCCTTGTTCCCCTTCACTATCAATGCATACGGACGGTACGATTAGATCGATGGTTGTGTGCACATTATGGTGGACGCATCATATGATATGATGATGATTATTGGACCCACCTACACCGCACTCCTCTTTGCACAGCGGCTGCAGCTGCTGCCCTACAGTGTCATAAATGTTAATAGGAAAATCAGTATTCCCACCTGTGGCACACCATGGGCGAGATTTTGATTCCAATCCATTTGATGGTTCAATTTCCAAGTCCCCTTCCACCAAAAGGGACTGGCACGGCAATGAAAATGGTCCTTTTGGGAGTGATGTGATTTTGTTTGCCAAGCTCAATCGAAAAGAACGTGAACGTGGAAGGGAACTGTTTTTTTTTTTTTTGCTCCTTCCATTAGCTGCTTGGAGTGTTCGAACTTGTTCGAAAGTCTGTGGAATGGAAAAGCGAAATTGTTGTACAAAATACAACTCTAGTTCAATAGCATCCATTCATGCCTCGCCCCCTTCTGCGGGGGGGGGGGGAGGATATGTTGTAAAATCTCATTCAACTGAATAAAAAGAGTTTCCCACTGCTTTGCACATCCTCCGTCTCGTTTCCCGATTTATATAATCCTCACTTTTTTCTTCCATACTTCCTGTACAGAAAATAGGCAGGCTAAGGGCACAGAATGTTGTTCAGCTTAGTGAGGACGAAGGGAGCGCACCGGCGAATGGATTGCGATTCTGTGTTTTATCTTGTATCTTGTGGATTTCCCACTCGGCTACAGGCAAACCACAAAATATACACACAACAGCACCAGTGAACGAGAGCGGTCCCGGGGAACCCTTCGCATACATGTTCACTCTTGCCATGCACACGCTCTCTAATCCCCGCCCTGTTGCATTGGCTACCGCCGCTGCGCTGCGTGTTTGACATGGGAGCCGCCCGGAGTCATCTGCAGGGCGGAAGTTCTGCATACGGCGGTATCTTGCTTTACGGTTCGAAAGGTTATCGGGGTTTGGGCTGCAGGGCAAAGAAGCGGAGGAAAGGTACTTGTAGATACATACCGTTGGCTGCTGCTGCTGCTGCTGCTGTTGCTAGTGATTCTGCTTCATGTGCCTCGTACGATAGAGGTAGAGACATTACTGCAACACGCCCGTCGTGTGCTGGGCAGCACGACACCATGGACCGGAAGTGTAGCACTGGAAACGAATGAAAGGGCAAATCGCATAGTGAAAGGGTAGGTTCAATCGTAATCGAACACAAAAACCTTTTTACCTTTTACACAATAGTAACTTGTCCTATTTGTTCGTTCGCCGTTGGAGCAATTGATGATTTGCTATCGGTGAAGGTTGGAAGGGTTGGTTGGGCTGAAAGCAATGGCAGTCAAACGAACTGTGAGATTATTTGATAGTTTGTTAGCTTCTGCAGGGATTAGGTACCAGTTGTTATGGCCCTCTTTTCCATTCAATTCCAACAGTGAACAGTCAATCAAGTAGTCCATGATACTAATTTGACAGTTGTCCGTCATTTGGCAAATTTGTAATCGACACACAGTGTGCTGTGAGTTCTTCTGCTGCACTATACTAATCACATAATCGTATTGACCATTTCCTCCATTTCTGCTCTCCCACCAGCTGAACGGATTCCATTTCGACAAGTGTGACGAAGAGGTGGCGACCGCATTCTCCGTGTACTGTGGCATCAGTATTATGCACGCTCTGGTGCACAAACAGGTCCAGAAAGCCGAAGCACGCTACAAGCTATCCCAGGAGCTGCTTCTCTACCACATGAAGGTAAAACCGTCATCTCTTTGCACTTTGCCGAGATCAATGTGCCCCCGTCATTTCATCACCTCATCCTCGCACGCTGCTTACTACAGGTACCGGATACGGAGGTGAACCACGCACTGGAAGCGGTGAAGGAACCGGACCGGGAGCAGGACGAGCTGTACCGTACGTTTCCGCGCTTTGACTTCTGCCCGCGGGATGTGAAGGACCATGCCCTTTCGGTTCAGCTGGCGATGCGAATGTTCTACGATCTGAACTTTGTCGGCAGCTTCAAGATACACGAGTACAAGCTCGCCCGGTTTGTGCTGCTGGTGCAGAAGGGCTACCGGGACACGCCGTACCACAACTGGTGGCATGCCTTCTCCGTTGCGCACTTTGCCTACTCGCTCATGATGAATCTACGGCTGATTGAGCGCGGCATTATCACGTAAGGCATTTGACTGGGTTGGCGTTGGATTGCATTGCAAAGTGCATTAACCCACCGTTTTATCTGCTGCCCCGTTGCAGGAAGATGCAGGGCTTCTCGTTCCTGATTGCGGCCTTCTGTCACGATCTGGATCATCGGGGCATTAGCAACTCGTACCAGACGCAAACGAGCAGCCCGCTCGCCCGGCTGTACAGCAGCGAGGGAAGCGTGAATGAGCGCCACCATCTGTCGCAAGCGATCTGCATCCTGAACGACTCGAGCAGCAAAATCCTGGACGGGCTGTCGACAACCGAGTTCAAGGAGTGTATCGATTATTTGCGCGAGCTGATACTGGCCACCGATTTGGCGAACCATTTCCGCATCCTGCCCCGCCTGAAGAAGCTGCGCGCGGAGTATCTGACGGAGGGCTCGAATCAGCGGCTGCTCCTATCGCTCATGATCACGTGCTGCGATCTGAACGATCAGATCAAATCCTGGAAAACGGTGCAACATGTGGCGGTTAGTATTGTTTGCCTTTTATAATTGTTCTTTTTAGACGATTAATAATATGTATATACCTTTCCATTGAATAGCACCTCGTGTACGCGGAGTTCTTTGCCGAGGGAGACCTCGAGAAGCAGATGGGGCTGCGACCGAACGCCATGATGGATCGCAAGAAGGCGTGCATTCCGATGCTGCAGATCGAGTTTCTCACCACCGTCATACGGCCGACGTTTGAGATATTGGTGCAAATCTTCCCCGAAACCGGTTCCTTCCTGGACACGATCGATAGCAATCGCGAACAGTGGGAACGGGTCCGCAACCGGGCCGCCCAGCAGGGCAATGGCAGTGAGGCCGGCGGCAATGGTGCATCGGAACCGTGCAATGGGTGCAACGCGACGGCCGAGTGTTGTGATTTTACCTGCTACACACAGGTGAACGATTGAGGAGAGGGAAGCGACCGTGCTCGGACGGGGATTGCAGCAGCAATACGCGAGAGACTAATAGGTACAATGGGGGAGTAAAGCAAGACAATTTTAATTTATTTGACAGTATTTGTACTAGCATTGTTATTTTACATAAACACACAGTCACCTGATATCCGTCGAAACGATCCGGTTTCGCAGAAGTGCAGGACACCACACCACACATCCCAGATAGCTTATATTCACTCGAAAGATCGCATAACTTTTCTTCTTGCAGGAGAGATTAAAGATTGTTTGCTGGCAAACAGATCATTAATGTTTGTTTTTTGTTTTGTTTTTCTTTTGCACAACTAACGCTCGCACACACACACACACATACCTTTAATCTTAAATCGCACAATAATACAACCCCCGGATACGTCACAACGATACCAAAGCATTTACGGGATTCGTCTGCCGCCGCGCGTGTCTCTCTCTCTCTCTCTCTCTATCACTCTCTCAATACACTTTCATTGTCCGGTTGCGTACGATGTCACGAAACTACACAAAAAGTAGCGGGGAAAACCAAGTAGCTTTTAGGTGGTAGGAGCAGGTGCAAGCAGTAGGCACAACAGGATAGAGTAGAATTTAAACAGCGTTGTCTCACAACCTATAGGAGGTTCGACCTGGCCATAATGTTTCTTGGGTGCTGTGACCGATGGAATCGCGTCGAAAGGGAAAAATGTTCCGAGGGATTTCGAAATGTGTTTAGCTACACGGTAGGAAAGCAAAGCAAAAAAAAGCCATTGTGAAGAGCGCGCATAAAAGGACAACTGTTTTCGTGGAAATATTTAGATGTAGAATAAACCAAAATAACTTCAAACTAAACATTGGTTTTCCTGTGAACGATTATTTGGGAAGTTTAATATCACAATCAATAAATTAACACAGCACGCGGCTCCGTTTTATACAGCGTTATGATGCTGTGGGCTTTATTTTATTTATTTATTTTTTTCAACGATTTGTTGTGTCTCACAAACACACTGCCATTTACAAATATTATTCTTATTAGATTGAGATGTTACTGCTTTTCTCACCTGGGTTTGATCCCGGTGTAAAAAAACCCTGCCGCCGGTTATGGTCATTTTCCTTTCCTGTCGCGTATTAGTGATTAGAACGCAGAAATAAATATTAACACATTTATAAGAGCGCATTTAAGTGTTATTCGTCAATGTTTCTCAGAAGTAGACATAGATGTTGGGATACAAACAACATAAATATGTGTTTTATAATTCCTTACTAGTTCAATCACTTCACTAAGGAACAGTTAAGTCACGAAGTGTGTGGTTGTTGTTTGTGAGTGTTGTGTCTTATAGAAAGATTCAGTTATGATTTTCCTTACAGAAGGAAGGTAATAGAGTTAATAATTGTCAATTAATGCATGCCTCGGTGAGCTTTTCTCCGTCTGTCTCTGTTATTTTCTCCCTCAATTTGAGACTACAGCCAGCTGTACGATCTTCGTTGTTGTTGTTGTTGTTGTGGTTGCATATTCACGTACACTTTCGCAATGTACGTGATACGATCTGTGTAACTTGTGGTCAAGGAATGGTTCAGCATTGTAGTAACATAGACCATCGGGATCGGTTAGTGCGAGCTGTGTCCAGTCAAGATACGCTTCCAGAGCCGAGTAGCGTACCATAGCCATGGTTAGATTGTTCGCACTCGTTTAATCCGAGCGCGGGGTGAGATTGTTTTCCTTCGGCTGCAGCAGCTCCTCCACGATGCAGTCCACCATCTCGCGTAGCGTTGCCTTCGAACCGTTCCAGTCACTAAAATATTTGAAAAATCACATTACAATCCTTGAAGCACCCTGTGCCGTATGGACACTACTGCTCGAAAGCTGCTCGAATCACCCTCGATCTGAGCTTTCCAACAGCGGTTGCATGCCAGCGCAGCAGCTTGCAAGCAATACCACCGAACCGTTCAAACTTACCGTTGCCCCGGCTGTGCACACATTTCGGCGTAATACTTAATTTTCGGCTCGGTGCCGCTCGTACGCAGCGTCAC
Source organism: Anopheles melas (assembly GCA_000473525.2). Taxonomy (NCBI): domain Eukaryota; kingdom Metazoa; phylum Arthropoda; class Insecta; order Diptera; family Culicidae; genus Anopheles; species Anopheles melas. Next base: position 7,054 of record AXCO02011897.1, read on the forward strand.
GACGGCACCATTTTCAAACGAGAACGTTATCATCTGCGAGCTCTTGCTCGTCGGCAGCACCGCACGGCCATCCGGTTGGGAGGAATCGTACCCGGTGGTCAGATCCCGTACGTCCGCTATCTTAAACCGACCGGCACCGACCGTCTGGGGGTAGTTTTCATCCTGTTGCGCATCGCCGCCCGGGCCCATGTTGCGGATACGCTTGAAGATACGCTCCATCACCGGTGGCTCGTAGCAGAAGTGATACGAAGCGAGTGTACAGTGAAAGCCGTAGATGTCGTACAGTTCGTTCAGCTTGTCGGCAAGCGATTGGTTCGAGGTGGCACGCAGATAGCACGCCATCGTTGCCAGATGGCAGGCCGCACTGACGCCATCCTTGTCCAGTACGGTGGGCGAAAACATGAACCCGATCGCTTCCTCGAACGCAAACAGTACCGTTTTGCCTTGGGCAAGCAGTTCCACCGATTTATTACCTACAAAAGAGCAAAAAGAGAGCATGAATAAATGCGCTTTAGTCAGCAGAGCGCACTTAATTGACTAAAAAAGAGTAAGAGCGTACTCGCGCTGCTAATAGAATTAGTTTAAAACTACAATCCCCATGAGCAGGAGCGCGCGCGATGCAGAAATATATCTTGCACGATTATCTTTCATTAACCGTTCCCCAGATCAAGCAAGCGTAATCTAATTAAACACTCAAGCTTGCTACACTAGCTCCAAATCAAACAAAGACACAAAGAGGCACGAGCCATTCTTACCCATCCACTTGAAGCCGGTCAGCGTTTCGATAAAGTTCAGTCCATCGACGTTCGCAATCGAGCGGCACATCTTGCTGCTTACCGTGCTCGCAATTAGATAGCAATCGGACAGACTCCGGTCCGGGTACTGCTCCCGGTAGCATCGTATAGCCCACCAGCCCAGCAGTGCGCCCAGCTCATTGCCACTGAAAACACGCCATTCACCTCTGTGGAATCCCGAAAAAAAAAACAGAAAAGAAAGAGAACATTACAATAAGAAACAGTTGCACTCCCATCTTGTTCTTTTCCCCTACTTACTTGGCATCCTTTTCAGCACAAGCCAATCGGTCCGCGTCCGGATCGTTAGCCAGTATCACGTCGCATCCGGTTTCGTTAGCGAGCTGCATCGACAGCACCAGGCTCGATTTGCCCTCCTCCGGGTTGGGGAACTTTACCGTCCGAAACTCGGGATCGGGATCGCGCTGCTCCGGCACCGCTACGACTGCCGGCAGCCGGGCGCACTCGAACGCTTTCACCACGAACGGGTAGCCGACGCCGTGCATGGCCGAGTAGACGAAGCGCAGCGGGCTGGCTGCGTTGTAGTCCCGGATGAAGGGTTGCGGTACGTTCGCCTGCAGCTTGCGGAAGTACAGCTCCACCATCTGGTCGTACGGATCGTTAAGTTTGTCGGACAGCAGCAGCTCCAGGTTCCAAGACGATTCCAGCGGTCTGGCGAGAGAGAGGAAGAAGAGCTTTCGTTAGCTTGTTGCAATCATTTGGGGTGTAGTTTACAGTTCGAGTGGCGCTTTTGAGGGTAGCCAGAAAGCAAGACCACTTTTATTACTTTCTGTTTGCCTTCTGATACAACGCAGACCATACAAAGAGTGGATGAACAGTCCTTAAAGAACAGAATTTATGCTTTCTTGAAAATTACAAATTAAATGGAAAATAATGAGAACGTTTGCAGCCGCTTTCTTGCCGAATGGAAAACAATTAATCCTCCTTTAGAATTGGGCTTTTCGTGAAAGGGGTCACCACACAACACACAAAACCATCACAAGATAGAGTTCGTACGACATTTACTTTCCTTCGCTGTGGTGGGTTAGATGGGCTTGTGACAGAGACTAGTGAAACTCATGGCTGCATTCCTTATCATCCAACATCTTTGTTAGTTGGAAAAGCTTGCTGCCAACTTTCACAGACATAACTTGCCGTTGGCCATTCCGGATAGAAACCGACACCTTCTAAACAAACGCGTTGTTGCCGAGAGTGACATTACCACCGCCCAGCCAACAACCTTGCTTAACACGAAGCAAACGAGGTCCAAACGACACTTTTCTGTCATGCTGTTTGCATACTTACAGGCGAAAACTATTTCAAAGGCAATCCGCATCACAAGCTTTTATCAAACGTGTGACACTCTCTCTCTCCCTTTCAGCAGCGTTTGTCACCTTGGAAATTAAAGCCTTCCCTGGGACCAGGGAGAGAGAAAGAGAGAGAGAGAGAGAGGGAGAGAGAGAAAGAGAGAAAGAGCAGAGCATTTCAAAACTAATTTTCAAAGTGCTGGAAATCCCATTCTACAATTAATTCCTACGGTTTTACAGCATCTCGGCGGGCATCGGCTGAAAGCCACAGGAAATTTACGCTTCGTTTGATCTACGGCGAACGTCGTCATCGCAAAGAGGTGACCCCGTTTGCTCCCTCCTCTTCCTTTTTGCCATGATGGGCTGCCACCACCATCAACGTTCGTGGTGGGCCTGCCCTGGCAGAACGTTGTCAAAGCTGATCCTTTTTTTTGTTGTACTCGTGGGATCAGAATACGGAAGGCAAGCAGAGTCAGAAAAGGTGGCTGAATGTTCTTTGGATAGCATCAACAAAATGCAAAAAAGGGAAGAAATGGTTCATTTCAAGCCGTGCCGTAAGTTACTTTCGTCCTTTTTGACGCTTCTCACCAGCAATGGAATGAAAGGTAAAAGCAGCACAGGCAGTAGCTGGTAAAAGTTACAACGTACTCTGCACTATAGCAAAGGCTGAAGATGGGATGAACGATGGTGGTGGTGGTTGTTGAATGTGCTTTCACTGCCGGGCCGGTTAATGGTTTTGCACCGAAAGCACCGAGATCGAGAGAGAGAGAGAGATAGAGCGGGTATTACGTTTGCATTTCAATTAAAGTATTAACTTTAATTCGGGGCTATGATTTACGTCCACAATCCAGGCACACCGAAAGCGATTTCTCCATTCCCTTCCGTCCCTACTCTCTCCGTAATAGATCTGTTTTTCTGTGTTACAAGTACCACTTAATAAATCATCATTTTAAATAGTTCACCCTTCCTCAATTTCAGTGGTGGCACTCAAAAAGGGGCGAAAGGTTGGTATCATCATCTAGTTACTTACTCCAAATTCTCCATAATTGATGTTTGTATGTTTTTGTCGTGCGGTGGTATGATCTGCGCACTGTTCGTCCAGTACACCTTGTAGCCGTTGTCTTCCTTCGGGTTGTGGGACGCCGTCACCATGATGCCGGCCAGACACTTGAGCTCCAGTACGGCGAACGGCACGAACGGTGTCGCGACCGTGCGGCTGTACAGCCAGACCGGAATGTTTTCGTGCAGAAAGACGCAAGCACTTAGCTCAGCAAATCTAGAATCGGGGCATAGAATATAACGTTTAGGTAAGGTTAGTTTTAGTTTGTGGTAAGGCCGTAATGGGGAGACACTTTTAAACAGCTAACCAAATGCAAGTGACAACTTAGTATGTTTAATTATTTGCTGTGGCTGCTTCTGCTTCATAGTGAAGTCGTCGGCTTGCATGGATAGGTAAGCAATCGGTTTAACGGGTTCTTGTTCAATAAGAAGCAGCCAGCAAACGATTAAACACACGTGGCTTCACAGCTCGTTCTAGAAAAGTCTCTGACGCCAACATAACTCTGCCAATTTCGCAGCACAAAATTAGTAACGAATCGGTCTAGTCTCAATGCTCAAGAGGACATTCACCGAGGACATAAAGGATGCATGCTTCAGTGAGCTAATTTTCCAGAGTTAGCTCACAAAGCCGTCTCTACTAGTTCATTTGTTCGGCTGCTAGCACGTTTGATGTTACTGGTGGAACGGTGGTAGAAGCACAACGTCCTCGTCGTCGTCGTCGTCTTGTTCACTGATCTACTTGCAGGAACTTCCAGGAAACGTCTAAAGTCCACCATCCTTTCCAAATCCTCCTAAACATACACTCACACACTCACATACACACTGGTTCACTTCCGTACCTTTTGCTGTTGTACCGCCCGTCGTACCCCAGCACCACGCCCCGCGAACGGTCCTCCGCCGACGGGTAGCACTGTAGCAAGTACTTGGCCAATCCTTGCGCCGACTGTATGACCACCAGATCGTTCATCGCATTAAACCCGGCCTGCATCACGCCGCGCAGCCCGGCCGTACCGAAGGTGAGCCGCTGC
>AXCO02011909.1:0-11947 GCA_000473525.2 Anopheles melas
TCCACGTGTGCGGCCCGAAATGATTTCATAAATGATTCATGGCAAGCACATAAATATAATCCAATCAGTGTCCGGCATAGCGGCCCAAAACCCGAACCCCTGCCAGTCGTACGTTTTTTTTTTGTTTTTTGGGTCACTACTGTTCCGGTCGGCGCTGTCAATCCCCCCTCGCACTGAAAAGTGAAGGCATTATTTGGGGGGGGGGGCGGTTTCGGAAGATTCGGGTTCTAAATCCACCTGGCCCATAACATCAGCCGGCAACGGCACGCGATATAATTGCAAATAGATTGATTGACCAGCATGGCGTTTCCCCGGATTCACGTGGCACCGCAATAAGGTGGGTCAAATGGCGAATGGAGAAATGGCGGATTATTGCACGCTCCGAAGATGGGGAAGCGCATTTTCGGGCAGCATTAGATCCAACTCCCGGCGGTCGGAATCGATTTCCGTTCCGATTAATGGTGTTAGCGAGACGGGAACGATTGAAACACAAGATCACAAATTGAAAGTTTAGCTTCGTTTACTTACTTTAATAAAATTATCCGTAAAAAGGCTATTGAGAGCTATCAGCCGATTGTTGCAATTGCGTGCTAAAGCAACCGTTGCGGATGGAGCATTTGAGACATTTTAAATTCAAACGTTTCTCAACAATAAAACGCGCGCTCATTCGCCGACACTTCGAGCTTACGAGCATGTTCTGATTTGACGTTTATGACGTTGGCGTCTTGTTTTGTTCGTCCACCAACGTGAACGCCAACGGAACGAGGAAGCGCGCCCCAGCAACATAGATAAAATTTATTTGTTTAGCCATCACCCGGGCCCCGCTGCTTTAACGCTGCTGCTGCAAGCGCACCGCAGGGAGGCTCCCCGGAAGTAAGGCATGAATAGCGGCAGCAGCAGCAGCAGCAGTAGCAGTAAGCGTGTAAGCAGCGAGAGATTTATTCCCTTTCCGAAAAGGCTTTTATCGAGCGTATAATTTTAGCAGGCCCATAAATTGGAAGTAAAACTCGAGCAGGCTCGTCGAGACCACTCGGACTGTTGGGGGGGGGGGGGGGGATCGGAAAAACAGATAAAGGGCGGATGAGCGAACGAGAGAGAGAGAGAGAGATGCCACAGTAAAGAAGATTGAGATAGCTTGCGCTTTCAGCACGTGCACTCTAGATAGGAGAGTTTAAATTTGACCAAATCGCCTTACATCTTACACACACACACACATGCCGATGGAAGGGATGCGGTGCGGTGCTGTTTGTTCCATGAATGAACGGTGCATCCGGTTGCAACCACAGCCAGCTCTATTTAAGGCACCACCACTCCTTCGTAGAAGCCTCCCAGCCTGGTAGTGGTTTATTTTAAAGCCAACCTTTACAATTCAAGACACATCACGCAGACACGCAGGGCCCCAAATGGAAATGGCTACTGCTGGTCTGGCGATCGTAAATGAAATCATTTCGGCACCACACACCTTCCACTGAATATGTTAAAATGGAGACACTTTGGTGTGCTAGAGCTGGATAGAGACTGAACGCTTAACAGAACACCGTTTTTATGTTTTTGGTGCTCTTTTTTTTTGTTGCTTCACCACCACACCAGACTTCTGCCTGCTAAACCGATCCTCTCTAAGCCTTCCTTTTCCATCTCTTCCTGCGGCAGCACGGGGTAGGGTGTGAGGGCGCGTTTTGGCGGGTGCTACGCGTCGCTGGCTGTGGTTATTTATTGTACAATAAATTACTTCCAGTATGAAATAAATGAGAATTATAATCGAAAACAAGCGAATTGCGAATTGTTTGTGACGCTGGTGGCAGCAGCAGCATTAAAACCCATCGCCGTACGGTGGGTGGCTTCACTCTGTGGTCATTTGCACCCTCTGCTCCGTGCCACTGTTGCGGGACCACAGTATTGCTATTTTTCCTGTACCGTATTTGGTGCGACCGTGTGTGTGTGTTGGCAGCGTTTAATTTGTGTTATTTGTGTTATCCTCAAAATAGCGGGCACAGCATCAGCCCACAAAGCACAAAGTCAACAGCGAAATTCATTTATTACAATCGTGCTGATTAGTGTCGTCGAACGGGCTGAACGGTGGTGGTGGTGGTGGTGGTGGTGGTGAGGGGCTACATGGAACACATTTATTTCCCTCGCCGTACGTTATTAATCACACCCACTATGAGGCCGTTCGGTTTAGTGTGTGGCGATGGTGGCGGTGGCAGTTGGGGTTTGCATTACGATCAAATTAAAATATTTCCTCTAATGTGGTTTTGACGTTACTCAACTAACCAAACATTAAATTGTAGTTGAAGCACAAAAAGGACAAACGAAACTACAGCGCCGCGTTCCGCTCCAGGGATGCTAAACGCGCACCCTCAATGAATGCGATTTTCAATTTGAATGTAAATTCATGTTGGTTATTCCTGTAATTATTTGCCAAAAAAAAGGCCCTACTCTTTCAAAATAGTGCGCAGATGAAGCAGATGAAAGGAATTCAATGCGGGGAAAATAATGCATTATTGCACGGCTAGTATTCGAACTCCATGCATCGTTGGTTTGGAGCAATGAATAGAACATAGATCGATCGGTTGTATTAAAATAAAAAAAAACAACAACATAAAAATCACCAATGCACCAAGCTTGTCCAAGCTTGACCATTAACCTTCCTTTTGTGCATCGTGCGCAGCTTTCGCTCGCGGCTGCAATCATTACAAAATCCTCTGCTCACTGTTTTCTCTGCTGAACGCCGCCATCTAAGCTCTTTTTAAATGCATTCACACAATTTTGCAGCGAGCGCATCGTTAGTAAAACAAAGCGTGTAATGGAAAGGGTGTATGAAACACCAAAAGAGTCACGAGAACCAACACAGAACACACCCAAATGGAAGAAAGAGTGGAAAAGCCCCCGTTCCAGCGATTCCTCAATTGCATCATGCATTAAAAATGAAGCTACCGCCGCACACACTGCCACCATTTTGGCCCTAGTGAGTGGGCGAATAGCTGGGTCGAGGGATGGAACAGCATTTTCATCAATCAACCAAGCCAACCAAACCCAACCGACCGATGCCTGGCGGGCAATCCCAGCACCGTATTCTCCGAAAAGCCCAATCACCACTCCACTCATTGGCACTCACATTTTGTTGCAAACAGAATGCACTTTGTACACTGTACGCCCGCTTCCTCTTTCCCCCCTAACCCCCCCACCCCTACCACCCCACGATAGTTATGGCGCAAAAATATTTGGCCAATTTCACGGAAACAGTTCAGTTGGGGGAAGAAGGTAAGGAGCACCTCGGTCCACGATCAGTCGGACGGACCTTTAGCCCCGGACGGACCGAGCAGCGCGAAGGAAAAAGAAAGAAAATGGAATCAGCTTTTCATTTCCGTGGGCATCTCCTGCATCTCGAGCTCCATTCACTGGCGGTTTCGAGTTGCGAGTTTTGTAAGGAGTGGCGCGTGAAAAAGTGAGGGCGCATATGTTTTCTGGCGCGCAAATCGACCGAGTTCGAGTTCGAGAGTTCGAGCTGCAACGCTAGCTAATGGAAGCGAAAAGGGTGGGTTGGTGTGGGTGTGCCCCGCAGTGCGGTGTGTTGTGTGTGGGGAACATATTTTCGTGGTCGATTACGCTTTCCCGCGAACGGTGGCCCTTTGGCCCGGCAAAGCGAGTCCACGGTGGTGCATTTGTAGCAATTTAGCGTGAAATAATAAAATTACTCGCAACTAATCGGAAGCGGTGTTTGCCATTTCCGTCCGTTTGTTGCCCCGTGGCCAGTGCAAAGGGTGTGCAAGGGAATGGGATGGCATATTGAATTTTGCGGTAGGATTTGCCACTGGCAGTGTGAGTTGGTCCGCGGTAGATGATGATAAAATCGATACACCCCTCGTTTGAACCCTTTTTTTCTTTACTCAAGGGAGTGGAAGAACGTGTTGATGGAAAAACGATCCCACGCGTTGGCCGCCAACCTCTCGCTTTAAAGCGCTCAAGACATGGTCGATTGAGCTGACCATACATTCGGAAGACTCTCCTCCTTCTTCCGCGCGAGGTGCTGAAAAGTGGAAATGATGTTACACAAACACACACACACACACACACACACACACATAGAGACACGGTTTCACACGTTCCCAATGATGGATGGGATGATCCGGTCGAACAAACGCGTCGAGCTCGTGTACATGTTGTTGGGGTTTGATGAAAAATGGCCACTTTTCACTGAACGAACCCGAAATCAATCGTCCCGTATGGGAACACACCCATCATGTCCCTTTGCCACAGCTACTTTTCCAACAGTTACTTCGACCGCTCGGGAAATAGGGTTAAACAATTGCTTACCAAACTGTTGATTCTGCAGTGGAGCCTACTTTGACGCGAATACGCGAATAATTGACGCGCCAAAATCGGAAACGAGACCAACGCGCGGCTTGCTGTGATCGATGGCCCACCGGCACGAGCATATTACGGCGGCGTGGCGATAGCGTAGCATAGCCTTGGTGAATTAGCCAATTATGGTCGTGATTAATGCATGGAAAACAGCGATCGGAATCGCGAACCCGGGGGGAGGGGGGGGGGGCAGCGAATGTGAAAAAGTGTAAAACTAATTGCAAATGACAGCACGCTTGTGATGAAAAGCATTAGGTGAAAATTGAACAATATGGATGGGTGGTTGGGATAGAGGTGGATTTATAATGAAGCTGACTACTTTTAATTATGTTGCTTGCGTTTAGTGGAAAAACGCACCATTGGAATACGGTATCCATTCATTCAATTATCGGTATTTTATCGACCGTTTCAATCATTTGAATTGCAAAAAAAAAAAACATGTTTGTAACGCTTCAAAACAAACAACAGCCCGATGAAGTTGACATCCATTAGGTGAGATTGCTAAAGTTGTTCAACAGCAGCAGCATCCGCATCAACACAACTTAGCTCATCATTCTCAATCACGGATTCACGAGCCCCGTTGTCCGAACGTTGCAGCAACACACAAACTAGCCTCTTCGACAGGACAGGAGGTTTTTGACTGCGATATCATAATTTACATATCCCTGCCCATAACTCGTGACGAACGGCCCGTCGGTGGCCACCCGCTCTTATCCAGTCTAATCGAGCGGATCGAAGTTTTGCTCTGGTTTCGATCACTATTTGGGCAGCAGTCGCATAATTTATTTGCCCTTATAAATCCACCCGCAGGGCAACTGGTTCTGCTGCTGCTGCTGCTGCTGCTGCTGCTGCCAGGACTGTTGATCCACTCTCCCGATGGAGTCGTTTTCTATAGACACTTCCCTCGGCCAGCGATTGCTCGACGAGTGGTATTGTGATCCCCATCGCAGAAACATCGCAACAACATTGGGAAATTTCAGCTTGGTGGGTTGTGCCCGGTAGAGGCCATAATTTTACTGCAAATCTCCATCCATCTCCATCAGCGAGGCTTTCCGAGTGGGTGACGGGGGGAGGGAGGGAGGGGGAGGGCTTTTGTTCATATACAGGCAACCTACACAGCAAAAAAAAGCCGAACCCACGTCCACATTGCAGCCAATTTGGAGTTGTACGGGCAGTTGGCTGACACGGGATGGGTGGAGTTTTCCTCGGGCTTTTGAAACAGTTCCCGGGTGCCCAGTACAGCTCCACACCCAGCCCTCGCCCCTGTGTCTGTTTTTTTTTTTGGTTGATGTTGTTTGCAACCCGTTCGTTCGGGTTCCCCGCATTTCAAGCGGATTCTTTCGCGCTGCGAGGGCCATGTCAACGCAGACCGCCGTAGGAAACTTTTTAATAAACCCATAACAGATCGATAAATCCTCCATCTCGCTCATACATCAACTCCTTCGCGGAACGTCATGTTGGCATTGCCACAGGGTCGGCCCTGCTGTGTCTGTGATGGACGCCTGGCATGGGTGATGTGCCGTCGATTTGCCATACAAAGGCTGGAGTGAAGTGTAAAACAACAACCGACAAAAAGGACACAAATTATAGAAAAAGGAATTTAATTTTGAGAATGCTTGAAATATTTCATTTCTGGAAATTAGGCATGATAAACTCACGAGGTTTCCTCTCTTTCTCTCTCTCTCTCTCTCTCTCTGTGTCTGATGATGTTTAAATGTGTAATTAAATTTAGCCATTTTATACTTTTTGTTGATTTTTATAACACATTCTCATTAATGAATGTTTGTTTTTAAAAAATAGTAAAACATAAACCAGATGTATTGATTTCTCCCATAGTGGGACTGCCTTGCCTATGGGTACGATTTATTTTCATCGCTTTTCGGCAATGTCACACACGACAACGGCGATGCTTATCGTCAATCGTGAGACTCACGAAAAACACTCCATTTCGTCTGCTGGTTAGAAATACCAAGCCCAATGTTTTTCCTCCTTTTTTGCTTTCGTTTCGCCAACGGTATTGCTCGGCACTAACCGCGGCATTTCACACCTCCCCCAAACGGACCAGCCCGGTCTGCCAGAGCCCGTCTGCCGGCAAAAACCAAAAAGCAACTGAACAATGACGGATGCCTCGGCTGGACGGATTGATGGAGCACTAGCGCTGGAGCTGGAGCGAAATAAGCGCTGTTAGGAAAATCTGCACGAAAAGTCAGTTGCAATTTGGCTTTGCGCGTTTCGGTTGAGTTTTTCGTGGTGGTGACCCAAGCGACGGCCACGCGCTCAAACCTTGTGAACGACCATGCGTCTCCATTTGGTTGATGCGGGTAAAACACAGCGACCCCGGGAGGAGAGATGCAGTTTGGCGGCTTGGGGTTCCGTGTGTACGGTGTCAAGTGTGTGGATTCATCATCATCTTGATTTTCCTGCCCGGTGCCCCGGGGGCGTTGGCATAACAGGGCCGGGAACTACTCGTACCAAGCACGGCAGAGCGATTAAAAGGAATTAAAGTGATTAAAACTGAGCACGTCGTTGAGATTCGCGACTTGTCGCGCCGGAAGGTGGCCTGGCGCTGGCGCCTGTTGAGTCGATTGATCGTGTGTGATTGCTGGTGAAATGGTTAAGCCCACGCGTTACTAATGTGCTATTGATGGTGAGTTTGGCTACCAGCTTTTGAACCGTACAAAGCCGACAGTGCTGTTATTGTTATCGCTAAACAGACGCACATGGAATATTAATTATGGCGCTCCATTTGATTGGATTCTTCAAAAGATTCCATCTAATGTATTGTTATGAATTAATTCACACAACTTCATAATCAACGTGTTGCGCATCAATAAGCGAACAATCAGTAACTACTACATATCTCATTTCATCAATTAGTATAAAAGCCTTTTTTTGTCACCGCTTCCTGAACTTTTAATAGCAAGATTGTATTGTTCCCAAGAACATTCAAAACATTAATGAAGCATTTCACATCACTAACAAATCAGCCAATACCTTCATTCATACATATTTGTTTGATCTGGAAATTGATCTGAGTACGTCGCATGATAAACTATTGGAATTGGTAAAGCTGCCTACGAAGTACGCCCGGACAGCAGTTGGTAAATTGTTGCACTGTGCCCGCAACTACCTCCCCTCCCCCTCCAACCACAGTCAAAAAGGGGTAAAATTATTTACCTGCAGTTTATTATTGAATTGTACCGACAGAACGTGACTCAACGTTGCTTTTGTGAAAGTGTGAAAAAGCCGTACAAAGTGCCATCGGTTTAGTGGAGCAATCCAGCTGCCTGCGCTTCTGCATGCGTCCGTTCAGGGGCGACGATGGCGAGGGGAAGAATTGCATTCCCCCTTGCCCTGCACACTATTGCATCCGATGTGGTTCGATGATTCGCTTTTCGTAGACCGCAATTCGATCGAACAGGGAACAAGGCAGGCAAATGAAACAAGCGAACAATAGATTCCGGCCGATAGCACTTCCGGAAAAAACGTCTTGAAAAGTGCCAACAATAAAGCGAGACTGAAGGTGCCGGTGGAGGTCCGGGGAAAGAAAAGAGAATGCAAAAGGGAAGGGAGTATGCAACTTAAACGTAATGGCATGATGCAACGGCGCTCCGTGCCCAGGCCCAGGCTGCTGCTGTATGGGAGGAGGCAATGTTGTCTACTGTTGTCCCTCCGTGGAAGGAGCAGAGCTGCTTTGGAAATATGAGTGTCCGCCTCGTGCGCCTGCCCCAGGTGCCCCAGGTGGAGATGAAGGGGGTGGTGTGGGGGGGAGTAAATGGAAGAATGGAATTTCCATCCGTGCAGCTATGCCGGTTTTCGCAACTAGCTCGTAGGCATACTCTATCGGCCACCGACATTCGCTCCTGCAGAAGGGAAGTGGAAAATGGAAACGATAGAAAGGCTAGTTGAAAGCCTAAAACATCGTGCAGCTTTTTTACGACCCACTCCACAGTCCTCTCCCCTCCCCTCCCCCCCCCTGCCATCGTGTCTGCAAGGCAATAAGCAAATTGGGGCGCGAGGGAACAAAAGGAAGGAAGCGGAATTGGACGAACACAGCAATGGGAGGACGAACGAAGTACAAGTTATTCTCGCACCGGTGTAGTTTATCCCGAAGGCATCGTGTGAAGTATTATCGTACGATCGTATTTATTCACCGAGTTTGTACCACATCCTGCCAGCCAGCCAGCCCCGCCGTCTGGAAAGTGCATTTAAGTTCAAGTGTTTTTGTCTCTCCTTTTCCCTTGCAAGCCCTGCACGAACTGGGTCCTTTTTTTGTGTTGTACGTTGCCACTGCTACTGGAATGAATGATACATTGATTCATTTCTTTAACCGAGTCTTTTCATAGCCGAGTCTACTGCTGCGCCGGTGACGGCTGAAGCACAATGCGTCTTGTGACGGTGATGGTTTTCATTTCAATTGCTTGTTTCCGCTTTTTCCACCCCTTTAAAACATGCACACCGTCCAACACAACAACGACAAACAAAAAACCTCAATCAGGTACGATGGGGAAGCCGAAAACGCCTGGCCGAAGGGCCTATAACTCCATTTACTAAACAAAGTTAGCAGAACAGGGGGGGTTTTTCTCCCCCCCCCCCCCACCCCATGTTTGCAATCAATCCACTTCTTGCCCGAACGAACGAAAGGCTTTAACATCTTTGCTAAGGTTTCGAGTTCTTGTGTGTGCTTCCGTGCTTCCGACATGACAAGTCAATTGTGAGAATTTAAATGTTATTTACTGTAGGTGCAAACAACCGCGCAGTGGCGGAAAAAAGTGCCGCTGCACACAAATCATGTGCACGCTGGGAGCAGCTCCAGCGAAACAATTAGTCATTCGGTGGACTTCCGGCTAATGTTTATGCAAATAGCTTGTCTGTCGGGAACGCGGTGCCAGCATTCTCCCTCCCGCTACCAATTTCCTAATCCCTTCCTTACCCCTTTTTCCACCGTGTTTGTGTGCGGAATGCCAGCAAAAGCGTCAGGCAAACCGGGCCAGCGAATGAGGGCCAGCGTGGGCCGGAAGTGGAAAATGCTACACGTTGACAGCAGCGCGTAACAAACGGCCCGCTCCAACTCACGGCTCAGATGGATGGATAGATCGATCGTCGTTGCGATGAGAGAAAAATCGCTCAACAAATTATCACTATTAATGGGGCGGCCGGGAGCGAGTCTCCCGAGCCAGCCTCTTCAGTCACTCATAACCATAAATCAATCCCTCGATTTCTCGTTTCATGGGGAGGGGGGGGAGGGGGAGGGAGGAGGAGTGGGTTTGGGTTTTGAGGTTCAGCCGATCCCGAGCCCGATCCAAGCGAAACACTTTTGCTAATGACAGCGCATGTCATCCAAAGTGTCCATAAATCGTATTTAATGAGCTCGAACATCACTCACTTTCGGCAAAAGGCGACAACTGCGCCAGCCCCCATATCCTCACGCCCCCCGGTGGACCGGTGGCCGAGTGGTGACAAATCAATAACCGGAACCGGGGTTATGTGAGTATCCTTCTTATCGCTTACCACAGAAACGGGGGATGGTAGTGGCGGAATGATGGGGAATGCTGCTCCTGCTACTACTACTACTACTACTACTACTACTACTACTACTATTCACTCTTCACATCACAAGTATCCATTTAGCATCCGTTGAAAAGCGTCCATTATATACCGTTTTTTTATTTTATGTTCTCCTTTCAGCAGTTTCCCAGGAAACGATGATGCCTCACACCAGTGGCGACCGCTGGACCGAATAAAGCAACCGAGAAGTCGAGGTCGGCCATTCCGATGCATGGGTGTGCGTGTGTGGTTTTGCTATAAAATCACTCTGGAATAATCGCTGCTGGAGGTTTTATCAATTATCATTCCCATTGACACCATTCGGCACACGTTAGCTGCTGACTGCTGAGTAACACCGTGCCATCGCCGTCCTTTAATGGGAACACAGATGGGTGTGCTTATGTGTATGTGTGAAAACACGGTCAGTGGGAGCGTTTAAAAGCCTGTCCCGTCGGTATACCGTGGAAACAGTGCCGTAGCCAATGAATTGCGTACTTTCGCTTTGTGCTATCGAACGCTTCGGTCGCTCGGTACTACCTCCTGGTTCCGATCAGCATTGACCTTTCCTGCTGCACGATTTGCAAAGTACGATTTGAATCGTTGTCAGCGAGGAAACACACCAAACCAAACAGTTCAATCCGTGCACTAAACGGGAGCTCTCGTACCAGCTGACCCATGTCGCATGGTGGTCATGTAATTTGCATAATTAGCACACGACTAACTCATCGTGTCAAACAACTCCACCGGGCGGCACCGGGCATTGGCAGTGTCGTGGGAAAACTGCATACGATACGGTCCGTCCGCACGACCGCTTCCGGTCTGATTTCGATCCCTTCCTCCCTGTAACCTCGCCTGGGCGTGTGCCAGTGTCCCAATGGCTCTTCCGGACGCGCGAGTATTAGTTTCACACCCACATGAATGTAATCAGCGCCTGTCCTCTCGCTGCCTCCCAGCGGCTGTCGCTGGGCCTGTCGATGGCTGGAGTGTCCATATTCACGTCTCCCTGGGGACGAACAGATATAGCCCTGCATATAGGAGTGGGAGAATAAAAAAAAAGCAAACGGCTACAAAAAAGCGACCACGAGAAGGAAACGCTGAGCGAAAGCGATGGAGCGTGTCCAGAACCACCCGCGGGTAAACCTGCCTCACGCAACCCCGTCCTTCCCCGGCGGGGTTCTCCTTGCTCTGTTTGATTAATTATGCTAAATCACTGCCATTATAGACACTGTCAGACGGGGCGCGATGCTAATTAAAGATAGTGTGCGTATGTGTTACCGAACACATCATTTACCGAAGAGTACCCCGCTAAGGCGGCATTTCATCACAGTGGCGGAGAAGTGCGATAAACATAGCAGTATCCTACGCAATGCCCACTTTAGCAACAAACTATAAACAATCTTGTTTACCTTGTGGCCCACTCCAGCCCGCACTTGACCGACAATTTCCTTCGCAGAATCTGGATTGCGTGTCACTGGAGGAACGTTAGGAACAGTAGTGAGGTGCATGAACAGTTCGCTTTGAAGTAAGAAAAGCTTACAGCCAAGCTGTCAATCAATAGCAGCTGTCAAATATTGACAGACGGATACTTGAAAACAATCGCACATCCACGCCACAGGCGTCAGCCTGCACCGGTTCTTGCCGAGCATGCACTTTAGTGTCCCGGAATATCACTTGGCACTTTGGCGAAATCACTGTTGACTATCGGCCGCTCACAATCGTTTCATCTTAATTATAGATCAGTTGTTCAATTTGCTAATGACGGCGTTCTGGTACGGCGCTCTGGCACTTCCATTCTGCCAGGGGATGGGGCCGGTGGGCTGTCTAGTTAGGCGAGCAAACAAAGCGTAATTGTGCCGCAAACGGACGGACAGCTGTCGGGTGTCTGGCGGTGTGTCAAACATCAAATTTGAAAGTCACCAACCGAACCGTGCCAGACACAGGAGCGGAAGAAGTGCCATTTAGTTTAATGCCCGATTTGGAATACATCTGGAAATGAAATAAACACTGTTCGGTGGCAGTGTTTCCGGTTGCTCCTGCC
>AXCO02011922.1:0-11729 GCA_000473525.2 Anopheles melas
TACTTCCATGACCAGACACAAGTATTATGTATATTAGCGAAAGGATAATGCTTTAAAGTATTTTTAACGATAATAAATATTCATATTAATGTATCCAAGTATAATTAGCTTTTTAAAACTTTGATTTAAAAGTGCTAATATTTTCATAAAAAATGATTTCAATTTTTTTATAAGTCTCGTATTTATTTTCAAAATCCGAAACTCCAAAAAAGTGTCGTAAGTATTTGTTTTTTTTTTTTATATCTAAACACACCCAGCAATACGGCCTTTTTGGACCGTTACTCCTGAATAAACAAAAAATCTAAACACACCCCTTTATATGCTGAATCGTTGAACTAAGCTTGTTGCATGAGAACACAACCTTTCAGTTCTGCAAACTTTCCACAATTGTGGTGTGGTGTTACCCTTCCTATATAAACTACACCTACATAAACTGCTAGCCCTTCGTTCGGGTTCATAAACATGAGGTATTTATTGAAATGGAGCAAAAAAAGCTCATACTACATGGTTGACTTCTTGGTAGATCTTATTAGGATTGTAAATATCCTTTAAATGTTTTAGGAGCGTGCAGTGTACCTCGCATTTGCGGTCATGCTGGAAATATCCGACCAATAATCATTCTCGAACTGAATGGACATAATAAAACCTAAAACATTGAACGTGTTGAAGCAACCCAAAACTGTCATTTATAATGTAATTCAACATTGACCACTAGTTTTTAACCCACCGAAAAATAAACCATTTACAAACCTCTGTCCATAGGTTGTTCGGATTCTGTGCGTTAAGGAGCGCTCACCACCTAACCATCCTTGTTATCATGTTATCGACTTTTCTCTTTTATTTGGCATAACGTTCTACGCGGATATACAGGCTCCATTGAGACTCAGTAACACGCTGCCGGATAGTCAGTCCTTGCTACAGGGGGAACGGTCCTTTCTATGCTTGAACTAACGACGGGCATGTTGTCGTGTCGACTTGACGACTATACCGCAGGACTGCCCATCATGCAATCGACTATTTTCTTGATTAAGGTTGTGGTAAATTGATGCATCGAAGTTCTGATAACAAATTGTATTACATAAAATTGATTTCATGGGATTTTCCTAGTATGAGCTTCCAATCAAGATACAATTAATAAGGATGTCAAATTAAACGGTCAGCTCAACCCATTTTTCAAGACGAAAAATGATAAACAATTAGCAACAGATTAATTGCTGCAATCAATTTTACCCCTTACTTTGAATGAATTTGATTGTTCTCACAGTACCAGACGTTTCCTGTCACATTAGACTCAGTAGTCCAATGAGTTATAAATTATTAACCAGTTTCTCATCAACTATACTGCAGATAGCAAAAAACACCTTTTATTATTCATGTCAATCTATTCGAGAGCTTCAGTTTAACCCAATAAGCTGAACATTAAACCACCATTTTCCCTACGTTTCTTTCTCATTCTATCCCCTCAGAGCTTCTATCAGAGCATGAAAGTTGATACTTTCAACCAACCAACATGACTACCTTGCTTACACCCATCAACAACTTCCTTCCCCATCACTCCATCATCCATCATCTACCCATCAAGGTTCCCTTGTACAGGTAGTAATCGACACGATGGATTCCCCGCGAATTACTGCAATGGTTGGGAAAATTTTACCTTGCCGGTGTAAAATCTTCCTGGACTACCGGATGTCTAAATAGAAAGTAGAACGATGACAACCTTGCTTCGCTGTGATGGATACTTTGAAAATGTTATTATTTTGATGGATAGCATATTTCTTTGGCGGTGCTGAGCTTATTTACATGTAATTGATTTTACTCAGGTAAGGACATTCATAAATTTAATTTAGATGAATGCTATCGTATTTGAGGTAATTTGAAATTAATTTGCATGCTTAATGTTGCTAATTTAATTTGACGGCGTCGTAGACGATGTAAAAATAAAAAAGCTTTTAACCTATATTTTATAAATATGTAAGTAAAATCATAAGAAAAACAAAACGGAAAGAATATTTGAAAGTCGACTTTAATGGGCAAATAATCAAATAGATTTTTCTGTATTTATTGTGATAGCACTTGCACTCGAGAAATATAAATTTGTAACGCAAGCCAAATATGACAATAAATAATACATATCCACATTCTTCCTATAGTGAACGAGGTTTTCTATTTGGTCTATTAACATCACTTGTTCAACTGTGTACTTCGGCTTAGACATTTAATGTTTGACGATTATGATGCCTCAGATATTTTAAATATTATTAGCTGTTTTGATGGACCCGGGACGGTCCCATGGTACAGTCATCAACTCGAACGACTCAATAATATGCCCGTCATGGGTTCAATCCTAGAATGGACCGTTCCCCCGTAGCAAGAATTGACTATCCGGCTGCGTGGTAATGAATTATGTCTCGAAAGCCTGTATAGGCCGGCATGTCCACGTAGGACGTTACGCCAAATCGAAGCCCAGCAAATTTCTCAAAATTAGAGAGCTATTAATAAGCGGGTTCAGCGCTCCTGTTTTAGGTTTTAACAATTCACTCATAAAATTGATAGAATTATACATCTGGTTTGGATTCAGTCGGAAAATGGATCAGTCGATTTTCATCTATCTATTAGGCAGTTGCGTCATCATATTCGCGTTAGTTCAACGTCCCTATTTTAAACTTGTTTAATGTCAGTTTAAGCGTTTAGTTTGCGTTATTTGGACATATTGCTCAAAGCTTTAAATTAAATAATAATAATAAATAATGAAATAAATAAAAAAGAATAAAAAAAATATTAAATATATAATGAATAATAATGAATTTGAAAGAACATGGATCAGTCTTGTTTGTTACACTTGTTTGCATTCTGAGTACAAAATATTTCCTCGTTACTAAACAATTGCTCAAAATGAGAGTGTATTTAATGGATTTCTTCATATATGCTCATATCATACATGAACTCTTCAAGCGCATTTACATAAAAAGAGGATTTCACCAAATTAATATCTAATTTAATGAAAAGCTCTATCAAACAGGAGGGACAGAACGGGCGGTAGTACATTAAGCGGCTAAATTTATGCGAACAATTTTTTTTTATTACAAATTAAATCAATTCTAACATTTTTTTTCGTCATGCGAACGGAATCTTTCAGCTTGGTGTAATAAATAATCATTAAAATCGCGTTAGAATTTTTAGTAAAATTCACACCAATAATCCATCCATTACAAACCATAGTGGATATAAAAATCAAACCCTCTTTGTTTGAAACGGAAGCTTACAGCTTTGAGAAAACTTAAAGAGATTGGCAACTAAGACACCTTAGCTGACAGAAATTGTACTAATTTTCGCAAGAATGGAATCTGTTTGCCGAGTAGAATTGAGGCAGGATAAAACCTAAGTTACAACTCAGCAATAAATTCAGCTACCAAGCAAGATGAAACCTTCAAAGTGGTCCTTGAAACCTACATTAGTGTGCATACAATTAATTATGCCCCAACACTCGGAATTCATTTAATATTTCAACGTCATTCCCAAAGATCTGTCGTCTAGGCAATGGAGGAAATGAGTGTGAGAAATGATTGCATTGGAAAATATGTGGGTTACCATCATAAAATTTTCCGGGAGATAGGAAGCGTGCCAGACAGCATCAGTATCACAGTCACAGTAATTTAGAACAAACCATTTGCCTGATACTTGAAGAAGATTCTCAGTGGACCGTTTCTAGGTCCATTTAGTAAGGTGTTTAGTAAGTTGAAAAGCATTTGACGTTCTATAGAGTAAATGCACTGGTCTGAATCATTATAAATGAAGATCAAACTTTATTTATTCAACGTAAAAATTAAATGAATGAAATTCTGCTTCTTGAACATCGGCTCAGATACACTCATGAGCTCCCTCAAAAGTATTATTTGCATTATCTCTATTATCATTCAATTTAATCCATGTTTTTCATTTTGCCGCATTGAAGTACTGCTCTAACTGCCCTACTGTACGCCGTTTTCGAAGCGAAAAACCCGCTTTCACATCAAACTTCCTTTGTCCGGCCAATTTTCAACGGGTATGAAGGTATAATCATTGCCCAAAGTTCACGCTGCACGCTCCATCTTCTTACAATTTTACCCCTTTTAGGCTGTGAACCACTCTAAATAACCTCTGTTGCTGGATTGTAGCGTGGTTGTACAAGACAACAAGCAAAATTTCTTATTATTTTTTGCTCTGTACAAGTAATAATAATGGAAATTTGTAGAAAATGAAGACGTTTCCGCACAATAATAAACTTACGGTGCGGCACGGTGCCACCAAGCCAATTGGCCCCCGATGGCTATACTTTTCGCATTTAGTCTCCCCTTTTTCTTGAAACCCTTGTGCGTCGGTGTGCGGTTGTACAACAGGCAAAGTTTTAACTTTCTCCCCAAGGAGTGGCGGTTTTGCTTAGGCGAGTAATCACATCTTTAGCTGCGTGTTGCGCTCTTTCGCCCAAACATCTTACCAGGGCAGGGCTTAAGGAAACGAGCACCGATGACGAAAGAAAAAGTTTTATCCCATAAAAAGGCCGCAGCAAGCGTGGTGAGAGTTAGGTGTGTATTTTTTCTACCAAGAGTTTTGTTCTGAATTTGTAGCATGGGACCGACTAAACCAAAGTGTGAATGTTATACAGAACAAACCGTGGTAGTTTTAAAAATGCAGCGGGTAATAATATTCTTATTTTTACAATCGTAGCCTGAGTTACCCACGCAAAACAGTACATGGACATGCTGCTGCTGCTCAAGACGACAATCTGTTTGTGTGGTTTGTGCGAAAGGTAAAGTAAACGACATCCAATTACGACAGCAATAAGCATAGCCAGGAAATGCGTTACATCTGGTTTGTAACATCAATTGTATATGAGTTCAAAAGGGTAGCAAAAGAAAACACAATTTAACACTTTGTTTGTGTGGTGTTTGGGCTAATTAACTCTTTAATTTTTGGAGCAATGACATTTAATGTTCACGTTGAAATATCCCGAACAATCCAGCCAGTAGAAATTGAATATCCTAGTTGTAATTATTATAAGTTAAAATTTGTTATGAGATATCTTGTAAGCAGTACTGTAGTTTAAAGATTTTCAATCGCTATATAAATTCTACTAAATTTCCTACACTATTTCCTACACTATTTCCTACACTATTTCCTATACTAAATCCTATGCTAATTCCTACGCAAATTTCTACGCTGAATTTAGCTAATTCGCTAATTCCTGCACATTTGCCACCGGTTATGGTTGTCGACTGGAACTGAAATTGTATGGGTTCTTGGACTGGTATGACCAGTGTTGGTTCCTGGGCCGGTATGCGTTCAGTATCGGCTCCTGGACCGACATAGGTGCAGTAACCAGGTTCAAGACCAGAATTAGGTCATGTACAGTCCTTGAATCAGAAAAGGTGATGTATTGGTGTTAGGACCAGTATAGGTTTGGTTTTGGTTTTAGGTCTCATACCGAGTCGTCATAAGTACCTCATTTTAATTGGTTTTGGAGACCATTGTTTTAGACGTACAGTAAACGGGTTCTTTGAAATTTAGTTGCGTAGCCCTGTAACCTGGCAATTTTTTTTTAATCTTATTGTAGATTGTATCTTACAAAACCAATTTCCATCAAAACCTTTCAACTAAATAATTCAACAAAATTCAACTTTCAACAGGATTAGAAAAGAAATAATTCCCATCCAAAAGCAGTTTAAATCAATATCTGTCAGTTGTTAGCGTCAGTTGTTTTTGTATACTTGCCATTTAGAATTCTTCATCTTCTATTGCACAACAACAGTTTTCGGTCAAAGCCAACCTGTACCACAAGTGGGATTGGCTTTCAGTGACTTAATTATTTAGAATACAGTCACGTAAAAAATCGGTTCAATCAGAAATGTTCGTTATGTGCACAAGGAAAAAAAGGTCAACATTTAATAATAATATATTTTATTGTTAAATGTTATGGATAGCTTTTTTTTATTAAAAAAAAATCCAAGCAAAGTTTAACAAGATTCTTCTCATGGGGTTCTAGAATCCGCTGTCCCAGAAAGGATTAACGTGCAGGCAATGTTTATAACCATCGAGTGTAGTTAGTTAGACCTATAATCTAGTAACATAGACAGGTTTAGATTGACAATGGTTGTGACGCCATTGTTCTACTTGATGTAACGTCCTGCACGGAGGATATCGAGACTTATTCAATACCACGCAGCCGCCTAGTCTGTCCTTGCTACGGGGGGACAGTCCATTGTGGGCTTGAACCCAGAACGCCAGCGACGCCATTAGTTACATTAAATTACGATCAGCACTAGGCGTCTCCGTCATGCGCAGTAGCTTGTGTATTTAGTTATAATACTTTGTATCTTTATATTCGATATACATTTTGTTCCAGAGTTAACGGATTCGGAGATAAGGAGATAAATTTTCTATATTTGACAGTGTATGTGTATGGTCCAATGGAAAAGAATTTGCTCTTTTGCTAAAATTTTCAAATCGCTTTACAGTACGAAAAAAACAAAAAAAATGTACGATTCGTATTTTATACATTGTTTAGTGTATAGAAGGACTGAGTTTTATAGATTTATTTTGCTTTTACGTCTTCCTTTTTTTACTTTTACCCTTTTTACTTATAACTTTTTTTACTGAAAAACGTGATATTCGACTAACGCGGATATTCGAGTTACGCGGATGCTTCGGGAATGCATAAACCGTCGCGGGAGCAGACTGTATGTACTGCGAAAAGGTTAATGTTGTAATAAGTATATTCTCTCAGAATTTACTTGTATTACTGAATTTGATAATGTCGAGGAATGGAAAAAAACACTCATTAGGTAAAATTAATGAGTCTTGATTTTTTTTTTAATTCTTTCATTAGTGGTGTATTATTCACAAATTAGTTATTTTAATTTTAATTAAGAGAAGTTACTCCGAAAGAAAAAAATCAATTATTACTTTTAGGCACGAATCGGCATGTTCTCTATGAAACATAAAACATAAAATTATGAATCAATATAAATATAAAAACACGAATCAACCTAAATGCATATCACTCGTCAAAAGTAATAAAAGGGGTAGTAGAGAAACATATTATTCATGAACAGTAGACAGGTAAACGAGCGCGTCGCCAATTTCATACTCTAATCGAAACCTCCAACGACATTATACCCTCTGCAAACAATAAATAAAAAATGAATTATACTCCTTTACTCGATCATAAAAACTGCAAATATCAATCTCCTGGAACGTGTGTTCAATCAAGCATCAGAAACCAATCAAATTTACCTCAGCAGAAAACGTTCTCTTGCGCGGGATTCAAATTATGATTGTCGCAATCCTTTACTTGGCTCCCTGCTCTACCGTTAGACGTTTGACACAATTTCAATTTATAGCACACGTGCCCACACCGTTCCTTTGATGGATTCATAATTTATCGATCCTCTTTGCATTCATCTTATCCTTCGATTCACTTGACTCGAGCATAAATACTGGCTAAACTATTTACTGTCCTGTTTTATGATTATCCCTCTTTTCAGGTCTCTTCTCTCGGGCATCATTCCATCGTGACAAGTTGCAAACAGGATACCCATTTATCGAACCTACCGATGTCACGTCATGGCAATGAGACGCGCGTCTCCTGTCAATCGTTGCGGCCTATTCCCAACGGTGCCTGCTGATGGGATGCTGAAGATAGAACCTTTTTTCTCGATTGACATATGTCTCGAGCTTTATATGGTTTGGTTTTCACTTAAACGAAATGAAAAGCTTTCTCAAACCCACAAAGCTCGGGAATATATTGTACATTTTGTCGTAATGATCATGCCACACGCATGGTGGATTAGACGCTCTTACGGTTTTAACGACATCCCCTACGAATTCACAACTGCTATGCTTGGGTCCACTTTGGTCTGCTATGCCTCAGTCCGCTGTCATTGGTACATCATGATTAGTACATCGAAGAGCTGCTTTTTTTTTATTCCTCTCCTTCAAAACTAAACATCCTCTATCGCCGGACACTATTAGATGTAATTGTTGTATACACACAGTGGCGGCCACCTAAAGTCCGACACCTCATATTTTCACCTATTATCTGACTTTGCGGCACCCTGGACCCTGTAGACCACTTATTTTAACATTTTTTCACCCATGGATGAGAACACTCTGCAGCTATGTCCTTGCAAAAAATCAGACCAATAACTTATAACATCTCGGAACACTATGCTTAAATGTGATAAAAGGTATGAAATGTATACGGTCCACTGAAACTCGGGCAGTCTTCATTGCATAGCAAAATGACCACGTAGCATGCCAATATTGACCAATATGGTTCTTAAATCATTTGATATCAGTTATTAAATGTCCATCCACTAGTTCGGGTGGTCATGTGCGTATTACATGACCTAGGCGCTCAACGGTCTGAATCAACCAAATACCAGTGGTGAAAGGCTCCAACAAAAGTAGCGTAGTAATTTTGAAGAGAGTTAATGTGTTTAACAATTTTATCACTCTTTTATTTAATTGCGATAAGCGGCGTAGCTCATGTCGTTCTCGTTATCACTTTCCTTCCTAATTCGTTCTACAGGGAAACGCTGAGCGTCAGATACAAAGCTGAACGACGAGCAAAGCCGTCATGCGAATTCATATGACGCGGCGCTTAATGTGTTAATAACATGAATCGTATCTCTCTTCAGGAAAGTAATGATTAAGAGTTTGTGCCTTAAGCACTCATGCATTTTTTTTTCAATTTTGCTTTAAGCACTCATGTCTTTAGGTAGCCGCTACTGTATTAATGTTACTTCATGTTCACGAAACTCAATGAAGTGAGTCATGTTTTAAAAGCTTTCTTATTTTTCAAGTAAAAAAATACTCGTCTTTTACAATTTATATGTTTTAAAAAACGATTGAAATCGTGTGGGAAATCGAAGCGGCGAAACGGTTTCGATCGCATGTTGGATGCATATCGGAGCTAATGTACTTGCTCTTTACGGACAAAGCACATGAAAGTCTTCATACAAGGATTTGCATTATCTTTTATAAAAAAAACAATTATGTATGAAATAAAAAATGCATACGAACAATAGCTACATGTGGCTTGGTAATATCACAAAACAAATTATTGAAATAAAATGCACATTTGTTATGTTGATGTTTGTGTACCATGTATCAAACATATACACTGCAAGCACATCATAACTAACAGACTGTTTCTAGGATCGTTTTAATGCATTCTGTCATTTATAATTCTCTCCGTGACACATATCATTGGTAAATTAGATTCGTACAGCGTAGCCCCATTTGAAATGGTCCCCTCGCTACAACGCCAACAAGTAGCATGGAGCCGTTCTGGGTCTGAATAACATGCTCCATGGCGTAACACAGATTGCAAAAGTCGCTGTCGTCAAGTTTAAGTTGATTTCTGAAGTCAATTTGCATGACTTTATTTCGCACTTTTATAATGTAAAAATTTGTCGATTTTAAGCTGTGGTGGTTATCGTGGCGCGTGGCGCTTGTATAAATAAAATTATTTATTACCTCCAACTGTCTTGTGTCATCTCTTTCGAATATTCGATTTCAAATAAAGATAGTATGGACATATATTCAAGATGATATGTTTTGAAATTCATTCCACGAGTCGCTACTAAACATGAAATTATCTGCTGAAGATATCAAAGTAGATATATTGATTTCGAAGTATTAAGCACCAAAGAATAAAAGATTACAGTAAATTCAAATGAGATCGACTTATAAGATGGCAATTTTGCAATCTAAATATCACTTATCCCTATCCCAGGCTACCGGCTACCCGAATATCCAAATCGATTTTGATTGCTTTCTTCTCTTATTCTAGGAATCCAATTGACTTGAAATTTTTAATATGTCTGTAAACCATAGCCATTTTTGTCTGGAAATTTTGGTATAATTTTTTGAGTATACCTTACCTGTTTTTTTTAATTAATTTTTACCATACCCCTATTCCAGGCAACCGGGATACCCGGGTAGCCAGCAACTTTAGAGGCTTATAACTTTAGAATGTGTAATCTAATATCGATGCAATACTGTAAAGAAAATTAAATAAATTAATGCAGTTTCTATCACTGTGCATAGATTGGTTCAATTCACTACCGTTTTCAAGTAATAGCTTTCCAAAATTGACAGGATTTTTTTTGAAAAAAAAAATACAAAATGTAAAAAACTTTTTTTCAGTACTTTACAAAATTTCACAAAAAAAAATGGATCTAATAGCTGTGAGAACTGTACATGACACGTCTAACATATTTTTTTCTGTTTTTTTCTTTGAGCCATACAAAAGATAAACGTGGTTCTATTTGAATAAAAATCGATACAACATATCTGTCATCATAATTTTATAAAAGGCGCAATTGGTACAAATGCAAAATCTTCACAAAATGGTCTCTATTGGCTAGTTATGTTGATAAAACATTGTAAAGAGACTGAATTTAAACATTGTGAGTGAATTTTATTTGATGTTGGTGTCTTTCTACCAGCAAAGGGTCATTATGGAACTGTTTTTATTCTGACGGAAACTCCTTTATCTTTTTAACTACTTGTAGAAAAATCTGAAAAATTTATGCAACACCTGTAGTACACAGTTCTCAAAACTACTGGAGCCATTTTACTGTGAACATTTTGCAAAGTACTGAAAACAAAATGTACGTTTTGTTATTTTTTAAAAAACCTTTCAACTTTAAAAAGCTATAACTTAAAAATAGTAGCAAGTTGAACCAATTTATGCACAGTTATAGAAACTGCAGAAGTTTTTTTTCCAATTTTCTTCAGAATATTACATCAATATTGGATTACGCTTTCAAAAGTCATAAGCATCCAAAACCGCTGGCTACCCGGGTAGCCCGGTTGCCTAGAATATGATGTTTTTTTGGTTGCCAGTGACAGGGTTAAGTCACAGTCTTTTGAACAAGAAATAAAACAAAACATTGTCACCCATTTTAATTGCTTTTATCTAAATAAAATCAAAGTACAATCCAAAAAAAAGTTAAGTTTTCCAAGATTTGTTTTCAAATATTTCAACTTAAGTAACTTCATTCAGTAGCAGTGCTCGGGCCAAACTGTAAAGATCCGCTCTCTTAGCACAGGCAGTGCTCGGGAAAAAAAAAACATTAAAGGGTAAAAAATAGGTCCAAAAAGAATTTAAACAAATTCTACAATCAAACATAATTTCATAAATTAAATAACACATATATAACACATATAAGAGACCTGCCATTTAAAGCAATCATTTGATCAAACTTAGTACCACACATAGCATGATCTATTCAACAGAACCAATTAAATGAAATAAGAAAATTATAACTGCTTTCTGTTCGGTTCTCTTGAAGCATTATAACTGGTCCAACACGAGACGGCTGAAATATATCTTTTATTTTGCATTTATCATGAGCCAGGAGGCACAGATTAAAAAAATAATACAGGGTTTCCCATTTTTTGGTCTGTTCCCATGATTTTTTGGTGCGTTCCCAAGATTTTTTTATCGTTTCCCATAGATTTTTGGTTCGTTCCCATAATTTATTGGTTTTTTTCCGATTGAATATCAATATTATTGAACCAAACAATTCTGGGAAACGGCTAAAAAATCGTGGGAACGCACCAAAAAAATATGGGAACCCACCAAAAATTGATGGGAACCAACCTATAAATCGTGGAAAACTCTGTACGTAAAATAAGCAACATTGTAGACACGTTCTTTGTAAACTTATATCTGATACGGG
>KI922224.1:6246-16642 GCA_000473525.2 Anopheles melas
CGGAGTCGATTCAGGAACCGATTCCGATTCCGGAGCCGATTCCGATTCCGGAACCGATTCCGAAATCATCTCTGGAGCCGATTCCGGAGTCGATTCCAGAAGCTGATTCAGGACCTACTATCCGGAATCGATTCCAGAAAACTGCGGAGCTAGCCGGAATCGATTCCGACAAAAACTTCATTTTTCCCATCACTATTAGTAACACTACGAGCATTCGCTCGATGGCACAAAACACTTTTTGGTCTCTTTCGCCTATTGCCGCTAGATGGCGATAGTGGAGAACCAAATCACACTAGCTAACGAGTACGCTCCATGTATACATTTTTTAGAGAGACTTTGTGCCGTCCATTCAAGGTTTTCTCCAATCGTAAAAATGCTGACAACTTCTGCTAACCACTTACACTTCACTTCAACAAGAATTGTTTCTTTAAATGGAAAATGTTGTCGGTCCCGTCATATTCCATACATTTTATGCCTCGTCAAGATGAATATCTCCCTAAGGCAATGTGGCTAGATAGACTACATGTGGGCTCTTAGCTTTGATTTTGGCATTCATGATGGATGGAGATTTCTATAGATTGGCAAATAGGGAGGTGCTACGGTCTTTGTATTGGTATTGGAGTTGCTAAGTAACTTTGGACTCACTCACTTTGGACTGTGTCAGCGCCTACACGTGTGGTCCAAAACAGCCCAAGTCATACAAAATCATGAAAAAGTCTGCGTTCATGTGTTCCGGCGTCTTACCGAACTTTACCGAGCCGAACCGAATAGTTGTGTTCAATAAACATGTATGCGTACCAGGTAGCTAAAGTTGTACAGCTTACCTGCCGTGTGCCGCTTTGATACGGAGCGAGACGCATAGACAACACGTCTAGAGGGCATGTGTAGCCGCGAGGAATTTTTTCTGTGTCTCTTTTGTCTTGTCCTTGCCTTTAGATCCTTATGAGTGAAGCATGCATACCTTACGGATACGGTCGGGGTATAAGCCCTGTCTCTCTCATGTTAATGGTAAAGATAGAATCGTATGCAATCGGCTCTGCCTTCGGGCGTGGACAGGCCCGTGGGCGTCATGTGTACGCGGGCACTAGCAGTCAAATGAAGTTTTGTCAAAGTACACAGGACGGACAGACCTGTAGTAATTTATGAACCATGCCCTAAGGTGAATATTTTCTAAGCTGCATGCATATGCGTTTTGGCAGCCCAAATTCTCTAAATGGCAAAATGTTCTAAGTAAATCCAAGGAATTCACAATTTTATGTCGTTTTTGTCAACCACTTTGATCGTTTCGACTTCGATCGAGTTTGGAAAAGTTGCTGAATGTTTCTCTAAACTGATGGTCCCTTGATTCACCTTAGAGATGTTTCACTGTACTTACTACCGTCGTACTTTCAGGAAGGGCTACACTGGAAGGAACCAGTACTAAGGCAATTGGGAGGTAAGTGATTTGACGCTCCCACTCTACTAGTTATGATGTAGCGTTAAAGTATATCTAGGAACTTACGTACACGTCAATTAATTGCTGTCTCTCGTCCAGTTAAATACCCGTTTTAACTTTTCAGACTATATATCAGCTATGTGTCGCACTTTTACTAGTAACTACCATCTATTTGACATCAATTAACCGATAAATGTTTTAGGGATAGACTCAAGCTACATCTTCCGTAAAATATATTGTTTTGTTCATTCTGATTAATATTTGTGTATAATTGATAGTGTGTAGATACTTTGACACTAGGCTATAAGCATTACTCATCTGAATTCCAATCAGAATTTCCAATGGCCAGGCCACGTCATCCACTAAAATGTCAGAGCTGCTGCAAAATTTAAAACAGGTGAAACATGTCAAACTTTCAATTTTTTGTCATCAATTTTAGTGTACGAAGAGAAAAAAGAACGCCTTTCAAAATCATCTTACAAAGTATTTTTTATGTAAACTGACTGATATAAAGTATAATATTTACAGTTATCGATTTCTATATATTTATATTTATATTTATAGTTTAATTAATTGCGGCTCAGCAATTTTTCTTGTTGTTTTACCGTTCATAATCCGAATCTATTTGTAGCTAGCAACGATTTTCGACATTTTTTTTATTTGCTTTCGGCCCTGCTCATCATCTTTGTTTTATGATTTTTTTTTTGCATTTTCATGTTTTTCCATTAGTTTGCACCTACGTACTAAGAAGTTGTGTGTGTGTAATTTTATCTCTTAGTCATTCCGCTTACACTTCTAGTAACTTCTTTTATCGAACATTAAATTCAATAATCCCACAGAAAAAAAATATATAAACGTAAATTAAAGAAAAGAACATTCAACGATAAAAATATAGGCCCAATTGAAAAAAAAAACATACCAATTACAGAGCAATTGCAGAAAACACACAACTATCAGTGTCAGACGCGCAAAAATTAACACAAATTAGTAGATGTAAAGCATAATAAGCATAGGGAGGATCAGGGCACAACGGTGTGAGAACAAATGAGTGGCGTACAAAACATATCAAACACGTGAGAAGCGCGCCTCATTCGCAAATGTTGAATAATTCCTCTATAGTTGCATTCTTAGTACACCTCTGGTTACGGAGTTACAGAGCACGGTCACAGTATTATTTTGTACGGAAATCAACAATTTCACCCTGACAAAAACTAACAAACCTGATTATAGCGTGTTTAAATAAAGACCCCCATTTGCGTTTTTTTTTCTTCTTTAGCGCACAGATATCATGTGTTTTGTGTTATTCTTGCACGGCTGACTACAAATCGTGCGGGGCTGGGGGACCACAGCACAAAAACGGCCGCCCTAAACACAGACACACAAAATCAAATTCAATCATTTTCCACTTTACAGTCCTGCACTACATCTAAAGCACGGTAAGTATATACGCTTTATACTTTCACTTAAGTGTTATTCCACCCACTTCGTAATAACACAACCGGTACACGTGCAACTTGTTGTTTGCAAAGCAGACACGATACCTTTTACGCTACCCATAACGCAAGCCGGTAGCGTAACACTTGAACACCCACACACAAATCCATGTACAACTATGGCTCCACAACAAACAAAAAAAAACACAATAATAATAAACGTCGGTGCAGTTATCATTATGTACCAGCCGTGTGGTGTACGACGGATGTATGGGAGTTCTAATTTGGATAGAGTGTCGGTGCGCCAAGCCTTTCCCCATCTCGGCTTGTACTGCCTAAAAATACAAGCCTCGGAGCGTGTAACCAGCCAAGCAGAGATGCCTGAGTAGTTTTTTTTGTATCTGCTGCCTACTCTTTTTCGTGCCTTTTATCGTTTTACTACGCAGCCACACTTCGTGTGTTTCTCCTGCTTGTCTCCTGCTGTCGGATCTCACCATCAAAGTGCGAATACAATGAACTTTACACCTACAGGGCGATTTCGCGTAGAGGTTCGCGCGCGGTTTAATATCGGGGCAGAAATACTAGTATTCCTCTACAGGTTTCGTTATTGGGTTGTTTTTGTCTGTCTCTTGCTTTGTGTTTGTAGGAACATCAATAAGATTCAGCCATTCAGCTAAAAAAAAAATGGCATGAAAAGGGGGATTTGAGGCAAAAAAAAGAATAACCATCATAATTTTAACTTGCCGCATGCAGCGCCACGTTGCAAGACTGCTTTCGAAGACCTTGCTTCGAGAGCGCACAGGGCAGGAAATAAAACACACATCCACCCGCGCAACATCCAATGTGAGCGCGTTTGTGTGTGTGTGTGTATCTGTGGCTATGTGTGTATCTGTCTGGCAGTTTGCAAAAGAAAGCTACTAATACGTAACTCTTTCTCTTTCTCTCTCTAGTGCGGCATAACTCGCATCGGAGTAAAACTAACTACCTTCTCATAACATCGGTTGAGAAATTAGTCGTTCGAACCGCGATTACTCACATTAAATCAGGATAGTTTGTCCCCTGCAGCATTGAATTAGCACTGCTTTAGTTATGAACATTGCTTTCACTAGATTTAATGTTGTTGTTGCTGCTGCTGCTGTTGCTGCTGCTCGGCATTGCACCGTCGGGCGCCGGTCCGGCCGTATTGTTACCGCCGCTGCTGTTACTACTTTGCCCCGGCGTTTTGTACGGCTTTGCCTTGTGAGCACCAGCTGCGTACTGTGAGGTTTGCTGCTGATGTTTGCTGATGTTACTGTTGCTACCTACATTACCTGACGTGCAGGGCTGCTGCATGTTGCTACGGGTAAGAAAGGCAAGGGAACGATGGCTGCTGCTCGGGTTGTTAAACGTGCGCACTACACGATTTCCTGCCGATCCGCTCCTGCGCCGCATCACCTGTGTTGAGTCGCCGAAGGAGCCGGTGCGGGTGCGTAGCCGGTTCGATACCTCCACCGGTCTGTTTCCCGTTGAATCGCATCTAGAACACACACAAGGTAAAAGAATTTGTCGTTAGAAAGTGTATAATACATTTATGAAGATGTAGTATTGTGGAATAGGTATGGGAAGAAAACAACATGAGTGGTGAAACATAAGCACGTGTCTGTAAAAATATTCAACACTCCAGCTTAAATCATTAAAAGGTCGCCACTAGTAAATTTTCTAATTTACTCAAGACACCAGGCGTCTCCATCACTATGACGAGCTATTATGTGTTGAACAATTTTAAATATTTCAATTTGTACATACATCCTTTCCTTTCAGCCGTGTGGAAAAAGCAATAAAAAAAACCCAATGCTTTTGTTTTTCTCAACATTATCGACGCACACGATACAAGGTGTTGTTATTAATGTAGTTCAAATTAGTTTCACTCCATTTCGTACTCACCGGTTACGACTTGTGTAATGACCAGTATTGCTGTGACTCGATGAACCGGCTCCACTTCCGCTGCTGCCACCGCGGCGACTTCCTCCGGCCTGGTAAGCATGGCTACCGGCATGCGACGGTCCCGGTGCAGAACCGACCACCACCGCGACACCCTCGCTCTCCGAAACGCTTCTCGGGCGGCGCTTCGTTTGACACGGTTTCAGAGTACCGACGCCCTCAAGCATTTCGTTGATCTGCGGTTCCAGCACACGGAAATCTTCGATCGAATTGAACTTGTCCAAATATTCCTTCAGCTTGGGGGTTACCGTGAGCTTGGAAGCGTTTTTGTAGTACTTTTGGAAGGCCCAAAATTTCTCCAGCCCGTACAGTTGACCTATGAAGTATGGGGAAAAGGAAACCAAAAAAAAAAAAGATATACATTTATGTTACAGTAAGCAGCATTAGCGGTGCCGCCCCACGCTATTCGTACCATTTTCGTAGTCTGATACCGTCTCGTGCTGGAAGTCTTCGTACAGCTGCGCCCGGAACTTCTTCTCCAACCCGTACGAATAGAACCGGAACAAACACTCCAGCCCGTACCGGAAACCCTCGGCGGCATCCTCGATCGCGAGCTGCCGGAACTCGTTGTACATGTTCTTGTTGAAGTTCTCGCGCAAGAAGAACGACCAGAACCGGAACAGTGTGTTCATCTCCTGCGACTGGCCGGGGCCCATCCGCTTGCGCTCCTTCAGGCACCGGCTGTGGTACTTGTGGTACACCTGCTGCGTGAACCCGTTCTCCTTCAGCAGCGCGTGGGACGGATGCTGAAAGACCGGCAGGCTGTGGGGCAGTGAGCCGTAGCTGGACGCGGTCGGGCTCGTGCCGGCCGAGCTGCCAATACTGGTCGTGCGGGGCCGATGCTCCACCGCGTCCAGCACCCAGCCGACGTGGCTCTCGACCGGTGGATTGTTCAGGTGGCGCGTTTTGCGCTTGCGGGGCGTGATCGGATCGACAAACTCGTCCTTGTTGACGGCGTAGAAGCGCGCCTTGTGCCGGTTGCCGGTGGTCGTCGAGGCGGTGCTCACATTAAGCCCGCTCACGTCCAGCAGCGACTGATCGTCGACCATGCTGCTGTCGTTGAGCGCTGCCGACGACGGTGGCGACGACGCTGCCGGCGGCGATGCGATGGTCACACTCGGCGGTGCCATCGGCGCGGAGGGCTGCGGCGATGCCACCTCCAGCGTTGCCAGCTTGGTCGGCTTCGTCACGAGCTTGTCGTACTCCTCCTGCGAGATGAGGTTCACCGTCCGATAGCCGTGGTAGCCGCCACCGCGCCGCCCATCGCTCTTGCTCGTGAGCAGATCCTCCTCGTAGTTGTACAGCCCATCGTTGATGATGCGCTCCAGGTCCTGCGTAATTTTGGTGCGCGTCGTGAAATCGCCCGTACGATCGTACCCATCGTGCTTGGGCAGCCGGTTCGTAATCTGGGTCACGATCAGCAGCTTGTTGATTTCCGTGTCCGGTATCTCGTAATCCGACTCGTCGTCGTCCTCCGACCAGTTGTCGGTGAAATGGTTCACCCGACCGCCACAGCTGCGCGGTATGTCCAGCTCTTCGTCGAACTGGAAGTCAAGTTCTTCGCGCTCTTCCGTGGTGGACGCAGCATTCGCTCCTGCTGCTGCTGCTGCTGCCGCCGCTGCCGGTGCGGTGCCCAGGTTGTCCTGCTTCAGTTGTTGCGTCGTTGCGTTGCTGCCACCCTGCTGGGACTTCGCCTGCTGCGATGATGATTGTTTTGCGAGCTGCTCCATCGATGCAGCCTTCTTGCTACCAGCAATGTCATTCGACAGCGGTCCACTGACACTGCTGGTAGCGCTACTGTTTTTTGTCTGCTGCTTTGCCTGTTGCTGCTGCTGCTGCTGCTGCGCTGGTGCTTGCTGAGGGTGAGATTGACTCGACCGAGATCTTCTCTTTACTTCCTTCCATAAGGCGGCCTCTGGTTGTGGCTGTTGTTGCTGCTGTTCGGCTGATTCCTCTTCCGGCTGCACAGTTGCTGCCGCAGGCTTCTCCTCCACCTTCACCGTTTTGCCTTCCTTGCCTCCCTCACTACCACCCCCCTGCTGTTGGGCCGCCTTACCCTTCTTCCCACCGCCAGCAGCAGTTGATGGTGGATTGGGCTGTTTTTTCTCGTTCGCTTTACTTTTCGGTGGCTTATTTTCTACTTGCGCGGCCGCCGGAACGAATTCCGGCACGTCGGGGTTTAAGTTTTCTTCTGCCGATTTCCCACTCTCCGCGGGCGGCGGCTGAGCGGCAGGGGCAGCATTGGTTTTCTGCGCTACCTCTTTGACGGAGCAAGGCTTTACCATCGGCGCTACGTTCACGCAAGGTATTAGCAGCGGCACGGTTTTGCTCGCTTTGCTTACTGGGTTGCGAATATTTCTCGGTAACGGGGGTGGTGGAATACTAGACAGGATCTTCGAGGCCACCTGCAGCTGCGGCACGGCGGCGACATCGGCTCCGTCGCCAGCGACCGGAACCGATATCGGCGCAGGAACCACCGCAGCCACCGCCGCCGCCGCCGGTTCTTGCCCGGCCGGTTTAGCATCTGGCGCTTGCTGCTCTCCCTGCACCGTCTGCGATGGCAACGCCGACGTCCGGTCCTGCTGCTGCTGCTGGTCAGCGAAAGTAACTCCAAAGTTCATCGCACCATTCACGATCGTGACCGAGTGATCGATTGGCCACATCGTGGGGTTGACGCGCGTGCGCACCTTGTAGTCTTCGATCAGCTCCAGCTTTTCCGATTCCTTGATTGCTTCGGTGATTATGTCAATATCGTCGGTGAGCGCTTGCACTCGATGGAACGATGCGATTAGCGTAACCGGAAGGAAGCCCTCCGGGTCCATTTTTCGCCGCAGGTAGAAATCACGATTTAGATTTTCCTCGCTAAAGTAATATTCACTGTGCCAAGCGACAAGAAAAGGAAATAAAAATTAACCATTAGTTTCAACAAAAAAAAAGTTGTTGGGAAGAAGGCAGAAGGATTGTAAGAAACAAGGTGGCCAACTTACATTTGCTTTTTAATACACTCCTTAATGCTCAGCTGATCCATTCCTATCAATGGCGCACCGTTGTAGTAGAACGTGCTTAGATAAGGCATGATGAACGCCGCCTGGTCGGTACCGATTTTGGTGTTCACCGCGGTGAAGTCTTGGAAATCCTGCCCAGTTCCAAGCGGGATGCCGCCAACCACACCGTTCTCGACGCCGGCCGCAGCACCCGTTGTAGCAGTGGTCCGATCGTTCATATGACGGTTGGCTCCTCCGCGCATGGGCGCCCCGCGTCTGAAGCCGAAGTTCATTCCACCGCGTCCGGTAGCGATGCGGCCACTGCCGCCTCTGCCACCGCGGTAAGCCGGCGGACCGCCGCCTCCTCCGCGTGTAGTCCGCCCTCTAGGCATACGACCACCCGGCGGAGCCCCGTTGCCCCGGTGCGACTGCGGCTGATGCTGCTGATGCTGCGCTTGCTGCTGTTGCTGCGCTTGCTGCTGCTGCTGCGGCGGCTGCTGCTGCTGCTGCTGTTGCGCCTGTGGCTGTTGGTTAGCATGCTGTGCCTGGCCGGCTGACTGCTGTCCCCCGGTCGACGATTCCTGATGCTGATGCCAACCGCTCTCTTCGTAGTCGTCGTACCGCCGGTGCCGGGGCGTTCGCGCACGTCTTTCGCGCGCCTTCGGCAGCTCTATTTCCAGCGGAACCCACTTCGGTTTCGGGCCCTTGCGCGTGTTGTTGCTAGCGGTTGCGGTCGACCCATTTACCTCGCCTTCAGCTGCCGTTCCACGGCCTCGGCTGTGCGGTCGGCTCTGGGAAGTGGTGGCCGTCGCTTGCTCCGAGGCGGCGGTATCAGTAGTTGCTCCATCCGAGTTGGCCTGTTTCGACGTCGTGCTGGGTGCCGTTGCAGGTTGTTTCGGTGGAGCAGCAGCAGCAGCAGCAGTTGGTGATGGTGCCGCAGCATTCTTTCCTCCCTCTTCGTTGGTCAATTTCGGGCCGGTTGGATTATTAGTGCGGGCAGTAGAAGCACGTGCGGATGCTCCATCCGCTGTTTTGGTAGCATTATCTTTAACGACGGCGCTGTTGTTGCTAGTGTTCGTCGAGGAGGTGCTCTTCGAGGTACTTGGACCGCTTTCAGGAACTGGGACATCCGCTGGCTGCTGGTGCTGCTTCGGCGACGACGACGACGATTGCGTTGGTGGAGCATTCATCGGTTCTGACGATTTTGGCTGTACCCCGGCCGTCGATGTGGAGGAAACTGCTGAGCCTGTTGCTTTCGAAGCAGCGTTTTGCTTTTCTGCGCTCGCTTCGGACGATCCGCCCTTCTTGGGACCGTCGGCTGGGGTGTTCTTTTTCTCGCCCAGTGTTGGCCAGTCTCCACTGTTCGCTGTGAAATCCGCAGCCTGGGGGAAGTGACAATTTTAAGCAATCAATAAAACATAAAAATAAACCCCCGCCCGACGGTTGGCAACAAAATCCGAAACCCACCTTTGCGTTGTTACGTTTTTTATCAGACTTTCCACCGGCCGGAGCTGCTGGCTTGCTACCGTTCGGGTCGTTGGGCATTGCTTTCTGGTTGCCATTTCCTGTGTAATATTTACAACGAAATAGAAAACAAAATCGCTATTACTTCATCATTCATCCACATTAGCTGATTTGCAGTTTTGCAAATCAGCGATCAGCCCGTTATCAGCAATGTGTATACGAGCCCTAACGCCCTCGACTTGCTGTGGCCTTGGTTTACCTTGAGCTTTGGTTGGCTGTTTCGGCTGTACATTCCGCTTTTCATTCGATCCAGTTGCGCTTGAAACGTCCGATTTTTCCACAGCTGCAACCACGCTGGCAGGGCTTGGGACGGTAGGTGCAGCAGCCGAGCTGGGCGCCGCTGCTGGCGCTACCTTGGCTGTGTTGGACTTGGTCTGGGCACGTGTATCGTTCGCTGGAATCGGAGCCGGTTCTATGGACGGGGTGACCTGCGCCAATGAAAAAGGGGGCAACAAACAACATTAATAACATTAAACACCCACCATGCAGATATTGCGCATAACACATAACACACACGACGGAACATTCTTAGAAAAGCGAAAGCGACAACAACCTACCTTCCATGCGTTCACCTTTGGCAGTGGCGCTTCAACAAACTTCTTCGCATCCTCCTTGCCGCGGTCTTCCTCGTCCGATGGTGAGCCTGCCGGACCGGCCACAGCACCACCGGGAGCGGCCGCTTGCTGTAACTGCTTCCCGGGTGCTCCGCTGGTGCTGCTGGCACCGCCGGCACTGCCACCTTCCGCCGTCGCATCGTGCAGCTTCTCGTCCTTCGCTGATTCGCCGGCCGCATTCGCGAGATTGCGACTGCGATCGCTCGACTTTCGTTTGCCGAAATCTTTCCGGTACGATCCGCCCTTCTCGTCCGGGCCGCCGCCACGTTCGTGTGAGAGCTTGCCCTGCTTGCCTGCGTGCGTTTGCGTTCCTGGAGCCGCCGGGCGCCTGCCAGACCCCCTAGCAGCTCCAGCGGCTGACTGTTTTTCTCCGGACGATTTCGGGCCACCATGTGGCGTTGAAGCGCCGCCGGCGGCGGCGGCGGC
>AXCO02011943.1:0-11982 GCA_000473525.2 Anopheles melas
GGGGGGGGGGGGAAACATCGGTAAATATGCGTCGTCTTGCCAGACGCCCAGAGATTTGCGCCATTCGCAGCAAAAGTAAGCTGCGTTGAGGTAAGTAAAAAATAACGTGCAACGAGCACAGTGAACGATGAAGCGTAAAGGTAAAGCGCTACATACATAGACTCCAGGCGAGCAATACAGTCAGCCGCATTCTCCACCACGGCACCGCCGGGACCGTAGGTAGCGTCGTCCCGATGCTCCGGTGCCAAATTCATTATCCTCCCGGCCGACTGCAGACGCTGTTGCAGATGAGAATGAATTTCGTCTCGCTTCAGAAGAACGGTCACCAACCTGCCGGCAGCGAGCCCTGCCCTGCCCGAAAGGACCTGCGCGCTGTCCCGTCCCACCCCGCCAGCACCGCCGAAGCATACAGAGCAGACAGCATCGCAATTGCATTCCACACTTCGCTGCACATCTGCATACTCCGCCGCTCGCCGAACACAACGACTTAACACCTCGAGTTTTCGCTATTCTCCCCTCCCCTGGGCCGGGGACCAGCTGCCCCTTTCCACCTCACGAGCGCACATAACGGTCGCGTACAACACCGTCGCCGTCTGGCTTTTTGCGCGAGCCAGCTCGCCCCGTCTTCTCGCTCCCGGGGCCGCTTTGCTTTTTGTGTGACACGATGAGATGGTGAATTATTGGATTTTCCTTGCCTGTTGGGTATGCAATAAAATTAGTTTCAGACCTAAATATCGTTTGTCACCAGTGCTGTTGTACGTTCGCTCGGCTCGTTGGTTATGGTTTGTTGCGCGTTTTTCTTCTGCTTCTTCCTCTTGTTTCTTCTGTTTTTGTTCCCGCCCGCTCAT
This sequence comes from Anopheles melas, assembly GCA_000473525.2. Taxonomy (NCBI): domain Eukaryota; kingdom Metazoa; phylum Arthropoda; class Insecta; order Diptera; family Culicidae; genus Anopheles; species Anopheles melas. Next base: position 849 of record AXCO02011943.1, read on the forward strand.
GATCCCTGCTTCGCGAATTGCTTGGCCGTTTCGGCCGTCCTCCGGCGGCGTATATTCCAGTAGCGCGCCAGCGTCTTCACGGTCCAAGTGAAGTCAAGGAGAGAAGTACACCGAGCTGTACCGAGTGAATATTTCTTTGCCTTTTTTATATCTGTTTCGTGTGCTGCTGCTGTTTTTTTTCTACCTCTTTTTCTTTTTCTCGGGCTCCACACACACCGTATGTGTGTGTGTGTGTCGGTGGTTTGCCAATTTTTCCGTCCCCCAGTTTTTTTTTTTTGCCAAATGAAGACTATTCGTTCCGTTCGGTTGGTTCGAAAAGTGGTGTTTTATTGGGTTGTTGAGGTAGTTGCTACTCTCTCAAGCACCTCAAGTAGGAGGGAAAAATCTCAAGCAGATGCGCATGAGGGAAATGTCGGTTTATCGAGCTGGGGCTCGGAAAATACACTTTGGTAAGGGAGGTTCGGAGATATTTAATTGAACGATTTTTTAGTTTTGGCAATATGTTTTTAACCCGTGCCAACTTTTTCTTCTGTTGAAAGGATCGAATGTTGCACAGTATTTGAAGGGAATTGTTGCAATTGGAAAAAAAACAACACATTCACGATTATTTTGAAATAGACTGAAGCTAGCAGTTAACAGTTTTAATAAAATGTAAAGGACCATTAGATCATGTTTATGCAAATTAAGAGTACAAAATCAGGATGAACAATTATTTTACCAATTCTCAAATACTCACTCATTTGTTAATATATTTATGTTTTTTCATATTTGTTTATATTTTATCTTGTCTCTGCTCTTAAAAGGATCAACTACTTCGTATTGTCGTTATTCATTTAAATTACTCTCCTCGCTTTTCTTTATTGCTTATTTATTATTGTTTTTTGCTCATTTTAATTGCTCTTGCCTTGTCTCCTCATTGCTACATTTATACATGTACTTTTACTTGTTTTTTTTTTATGATTTTATCTACTTTTTATTTATTTGCCATTATCTTTTTACATTTTTTTAATTGTTCTCCTCTCTTTTCTTTATAGCTTCACTTATCCATTTTTGTTATTTATTTATTTTGATTAGGCTTTCCTCATCTCCTCATTGCTTCTATTATTCAATTACTTTTACTTATTCGTATGAATGTATCTGCTTAATTCTTTATTTTGCATCATCTATTTATTTGAGTCCTTATTTCTTTAAATTGATCTTCTCCCTTTTTTCATCGCTTCATTTGTTTATTTTTTTATCTGTTTAAATTGCTCTGCCTTCGTCTCGTCACAGCTTCCATTATTTATTTCGCATTATTTGTTTGTTAGGTTTTATTTTCATATTTGTTTTAATTGCACTCCTTCCTGCTCTGCATTGCTTCATTTATTTATTTTATATTTTATTAGTTTAATTTGCCTCGATATTGAATCTTTTACTTACTAATTTATTTATACTATGTTGATGACTATTCAAGTATCTATTTTGTAACCTTATTGACAGATGTTTAAAATATTATCAGTTTCCATGTTCTGCAGAAAGGAAAACGGCTTATATTTACATACATAAATGGTAACACAATTTTCATCACATCATACTCCACCACAGCTTAGGGAAATCATGAAAGGAATCGATTTACGTCGTAAATATATTATGCATTACGTTTTCATCAATTGCCCTGCAACTTTTCCACCAACCCATCGAAAACCTCACCGTTAAATACACGCTGCTCTAATATTTATTTCGTCTAACAATCCAAGATCAGCAACAGTCCACAGCAGCTGTCGGGCTGCGTGGGGAGGGGGCATTGAGCTGTCGGCGGAAAAGCCCTCCCCATCCCAGTTTCCTCTCGAACCAAACCGCCACCAAGGGTTTTTCTCTGCAAGGAACCCTGCTCCCTCCACGCCGAGCATGCTCGTCGGGAAAGTGGGATGTCAAGATCGTTGCAAACTCCATTGTGCTTCACACCACCCTTCACCCATCACCCCGTCGTCGCGCACATGTTCGCTGCATACAACCAAAATACGAAAAAAAAAAACAAGCGGAAACCAAACGGTACGCCAGCACAGCCAGTACCAGCAAATGGCAACAGAATCTGCCACACCTTAGCCCACCAAACAATCCTCAAGGAAGATAGCAATGGGGGTGTAGGCGAATAAAAAAAAGGAAAAACACACATACACACACACACACACACACACTAATATTTCGAAACGGAAAGGTCAGCGCAATGGTGTCTCGCGGCCTGTTCGCAGGTTACTCTCCGTGCCAGGTTGTGTTGTCCTTCCCGGTGTAGAAGTATGCAGCAGCCCAACCAACAACAACAAAAAATGTTCACAATACAAAACGGAACCACAGCAGCCCAGCAAGAACTACCACCCCCTCACACCTTACTGGCCACAGCAAACCACACACCAACAGCAACGAAAAAAAGCAGGTCAACATCGTTATCCGTTTCGGAAGGATTCCGGGGGTCGAGCGGGGAGGCGGATGCGGGAATCCGGGGGAAAGAACACCAACATTCCTGCTACTATTTATCATGGCTTCTGCGGTGGTGATGGTGGCTGGCAAATGGTTAATCATTTTATATCATCAACAACGAGCCGCAGCAGCAAAACAAATGGCAACCGTTATTATTGCTCAATGGGAATGCACGGCACCCGCCGCCGAAAGGGAATGGGTTTTGCTGCACCCGTGCACACACACACACAGTGGGGCGCACTATACCATTTGCTGCTGTGGGCTATGGTCTTGTGCTTGCGTTTTCTTCTATCTTCACCTAACGTAACACATACAACACAGTAGACAAACGGCTCTGTGGTAGCGCCCAAAGCCCCCGTCGTGGTGCATGTGCGATCACAATGCATTGTACACACGGTACACACTCTGTCCGCTGTTTTATTATTACCTGTGTGTCTGTACGCGACTTCCTGTGACCCCTTTGAGAAGGCTGCCCCCGCGGGGGTGGGAAGGGGGGGGGGGGAGGTTAGCTCGCAGCTCACTTCGTACAACAGCAGAAGGAGTGACAAACGAACCACGAGCAACAAACCAATCCCTCCACCCTTATGGCCCTAAATCTCACCCAAACAAAGCAAACTGACGGATTTGCTCAAATTAAAATAACATTTAGCGGTACTCATAAGTGCGGCCGGCTGGCAAGCGGGACCCTTCTTCTTCCCATTGGCACCCCCCGATCGCAGTCCGATCGACGCGAGACAGCTAAATGATTATGCAGCTCAGCTGCGAACGCCGCGAGATGGCGAGTGATTTATGGTTCTTTTTTCATTGTTGCGTTGCCGTTGCCTGATACCTTGCCTCTTGCAGCCTTTTTTTTACTTAAGGGGCACAAAAAAACTCTCTCACACACAAACACCGTCGGTACCGTCTTCCCTCGTTCGTGTCTGATGGATTAAGCCGAAGGAATCAAAGGTTCCTTTCCTGTACACTAGCTCTGAAGGGATTGTGTGCGTTCGCAGGCGAGGGTTATCTTGGTGCTCCCCCGCTTACGGGTATGGGAGTCGAAACGTGCAAACACCTCGATGTCCCTGTGTTTTTTTCCTCTTCCCAGGCAACACAGTATAGCTGTGTGCTGTCACGGACGGAGACAATTATTTACCCCCGGGTGGAATGTGTGACTGGCTGGCAACGGTTGGGCGTTAAGATAAACGACGAAATTCAATTCTCGTACGATCAAATGCACATGATGCAATCCATTATCATAATCGGACGGACGGACGTATCGTTATTTGCTTCGACGGAGCGAAGTCGGAGCGAGGACAGTGATGTAACATACATTTTTATTATCGTTTGTTTCAATTTGGTACGGTATAGGTTACTTTTAAAATTATTTCGTGTTACAACCACTACTGACCCTGCGAAGATTGCGCACTTGCAGGATGACTAGCAGTGATTAATTGGGTTCCTGATGGCTAGATGATAGTCGGGGTGAGAAATTTGGGGCAAGGATCTGATGATGTTTGTAGCAAATGCTACACGGAATGCAAGGCGAAGAAGTTTGTTAAAGAAACATTGAAGCTGATTACAAAAGATTCCTAGTATCTGAGGAAGAAGTCTTCAATTGAAACCATCAATGTTGGGAAGATGGGAATTAAAACAATTCTGAGTGTTGTGTAGTCTATTCAAAAGAATCGAAGCTAGATGCAGATGATAATTGTAAAGAGTATCTATTTCTCTCGGATATAGAACCTAAGAAGTTGTCCTAAACGCTGGAGTTGGATAACTCGATTCGGAGTAAAGTCATCATAGTCTTAATACCTGATATCTACAACGACATCTATTCAAGTAATCAACATCGCCCACGAAGATAGCTCTATAGCAAAATGGCAAACTATAGAATAGTCTATCCAGGACATTTTGAGTAAGATTCAGATGATATTTGTAATCACTGTCTGGTTCTACTGGGAATTAGAACTAAAGGACTTTCCTACACCGAAACTGCATAACTCAATTGAACTCCTTGATACGAGATGTTGTTTCTGTGGTCATCAATGACGTCTGTTCAAGGCATCAATGTTTGAGACTTGGTTGAAAACTTGATCCAGAATTCACTAGTAACCTTCTGCTAAAAGCCTTCTATTTTCAAAGACTTGGCAGAATTGAGCACACTCCAGAACAGAAACCCACAACCCAAACATTCCCGGTCAAATAGCCTCCACCCTAAGTTCCAAAAAAAAAACTCATCCAAAGGCTACATAATTCAACCGAACGGTTTCATGAATATATTTGCTCCCCATATAAAAATCTAGCTTCCCATCTAGCAACTCACCTGAATCGACAACTGCCAGAAAAAGCTCACGCCAAAATTCGCTCCGCACGAACAACACTGCTCCCGCAGCTTATCAAATCATCTGCAACGAACAGCCCGAGAATTGAAATAGATATGAGTTTAAAAAAAAGGGTTAGCCTGTGAAATAAAATAAGAAAGAACGAAAAAGCGCACGGCACCGATCTCCAACGGACTGTGTAAAAACCACAGTCGCTACATTTATTACGCCTGCATGCACGCTCAAACGCTTCTGTGTCTTCGCTCTAAACTCCTCGTCCTGCTCCGGGTCGCCTATCAGCCCTCTATAATTGCTGACTGACGTGCTAGCTCGGCCAATCTCGGAATCCTGTCACGTCACGCCCGTCCGAAAGCTGTCTAAATTTAGTCGCTCACCCCCTCCCGCACCGACCGCTGGCCCTCGAGCTGTCAGACGAAGAGCAGCAGGATTTCCGAGCCCGAGCTTTTGCGCGCACACACGAGAAATGGACACGGCCAATCCGAAACGAAACCAACCAGCCAACCGGGATGGTATCGCATCGGAAGCGCGGAATCGGTACTACAATCTCCCAACACCATTCCATTGCAAAAGGTACGTGCCAACAAAGCGATAGAACGGTGTGGTCGTCGTCTCTCTGTGTGTGTCTGATTTCCGTACCGTGACCGAAGCATCAACGCAGCATTCCTCAGCGCGCCGAGAGTTATTAGCATTTTAATGTGATTATCATCGTAAGAGCCAAATCAATCTGCCAGCAAATTTTCGTAGATTGGATCCAAATTTATTATGCTTCCCGGCTAGCAGTGCTAGCGCGTCGTCTGCCACCACACGCGCCACCACCAGCGATGGAACGTTTCTAGACGAAAGTCAGACGTAACTCGCTCGATTTTGTACGACCGGTCCGTCGTGCTGTGGCAAAAAAGGGTATTAGGAGGACGGCGGTTATCCCTTTCAGGTGCCGGGCATTTCCGAACGTACACGAGCAGAAACGGATTCGGATTGACATCTAAATGAAAATATAATTATTATCCGGCGCATAGTTCTGGAAATTCTTGCCCGAGAGGCCCGGGGTTGGAAGGTGCGAGAACAGCAGACGGGAATGCTTAAGCCTGCAGGATAATCAAATAAGTCCTGAGAAAACAGACGCTGCATTGCCCGCATACATAGCGCGGCAGGCTTCGTTCAGCAGTTTGCAGTTCTTTTTCGCACTTCCATCGGCACGCATTTGTTCAGGCAGGCTCTAAATGTTTATGTTAATCATCGATGCTCGACGACTCGCAAGGCTTCGCTTCAAACTTCTAGGAAGGCATTTAATCTTTACCGTTTAGAAGAAGCAAAATAGGCACAAAACACACAATGAGCCTTACCGTATGCTTATTATTGGTTGAGTACCCCTAGTACGGCCCAAGGAGAACAGCTAACCTGCTGCATGCATGTGCGCTTTTATGCATTGTGCAGCCACACAATCCCTGTGTTGTGTTGGTTGGCAATATGTTTGCCTTTGCATTATGCCCCAGGTGCTAAAGCGGGTCTCCGAGTGTGCTCAGTTAATTTTCCAACTCACACAAAAAACAACCTCACAAAGAACCTCAATACAAGTCTGTTAGGTTAGGTTCGGGTCGGGGCGTTGTACCAAGCGTTCTTGATGAGGCGGTACCGTACAGTGTGCTAGAAATAAATCACCCCATCGTTCGATTTTCTCGTGAATTATTTACTTTATCCTTCGTGTTTTTATCCTCTATTTATACTCTCTTTCCCCGAACCAAACAAGAAAACCCTTAAAAAGAACACACAAACCCCAAAAAATGCCCGAAATGTAGTTCAAGGTGTGGTTTGCACGATTTGTTTTGTTCTCCGTTTTTTTATTTAAGCAGCCCTCCCCAGTAATTAAATAACCGTCACACCGACCGGGTGGCATTAATTACGGGTAATTACACAAATATTAGAACGGTCCTTCCAGACATTACGCCCGTTCGCCTGTGTGGAGAAAGGGGCGGCATGGAGAGGCGCCCACTCCACGAAAAAAAAAACCTCCAATTGCACGAACTGCATTTAGCCGAAAACCTTTCCACGCAGACAACAGCGGGCAGTAGGGAAAAGAAGCAACGAAAATGATTAATTTGCAACATCGTCTGTAGCTCGCGTTTGCTATTTTATTCTCCCCCTCCCGTCAGCGTACGGCAAATTAGGTCCCGTTTTCCTTAGGTCACCCACTAATGGAACGCTTTTCGGCGCTTCGGGGAACGTGGTACGGTCTGTGGACGGGCGTCGTTCCTTACCATTTTGGAGGATGCACGAATTTCTGGGGCTTGCAGCAGGCCCGCCGAAAATTTGAAACAAAAAGCTCGTCCGTTCGGGAAGGGGGCGCAGCGAACTGAGGCAGGGAACGGAGAATCGTGCATAAATTAGAGCTTTTTTGCACTAGAGCACGCCCCATTGCGAACGGGGCCTGTGCTGAAGGACGCCGGAGTAAATGCGCTCCCAGCACGACGTCGATGACGGTGTGGTGTTGCTCCAATCGGGGAAGGGAGGGTACGCGCGCTAGGGTTTGCCGAAGTGGCCATAACATCAGCCCTATAATTTGATGTCGTGAGAAAACACACGACCAACACACTCTCTCTCTCTGTACCTCCAATTTGTACCAGTGGATCTCCGTGCCGGGTTGAAAGCGGACTGAAGCGAAGTGGTTCTGGCAAAGCGAGGCAACTTCCAATTAGGATCTCACCTTGTGCACAAATCTGTTCACCGTCTCACCCGCGAAGCGGTAAACTTACACATCTCATCGGTGTGAGAGAGTTTGAGGGAGCCGAAAAATTGAAAGCACCATCGCTCACCGGCTGCTACAAGAGGGGTTTGAATTTTGCATCTTCCAAATTCAGCACGATACAGGGTGAGACAGGACAAAAGGTGCGAAAACTTCTTCAAAATCTGTGTTTTATCAATCAACTGTTTGTGTTTTGGTATATTAATATTAGATGATCCTAGATTATGAGATATTTACTTTTATCAACGTCAGTCTTTGAACGAGCGTCTTCATAAATAAATTTTAATAAAGATCATTCTTTTCATAACAGACCTTATGATCCCAAGTAATTGGTACGTATTCAAGACACCGATTCACACTTTGGTATTGATTTTGATCACAAACATAACTCTCTCTTGGGAGGATTTTCAAGTATTCTCCATTACAGGACCTGATCTTAGTGGATGTAATTCACTTAGGCTGACCTGGCCTGACCTGAGAATACCTCCTAATTTTTTTGTTGGTTTGTTCTTTCTTGATCAAACAACAGAGTCTCTTTGAACGAGCTGCTCATAGTTCATTCACATGGCTCGGTAGAATCCAGAGTAATCCTTGGGGGAAGTTTATGTCTAGAAATTCCCAGAATAATGGTTAACAAAGCCACAGTAGTATTTGTTCCTGATGACGAACGACTATGTCCCAGTAACAGAACCAAAGATCCTTGTCGGAACGCCTTTTTAAACAAGAAATAAATCACTAAATCGCAAAATCACTTTAACAACATCTATGCAGGCATCAGGATGCTTCATATGTTTATAGAAATGTTTACCAATATGGAATAAAAAAGCGACTCTAAGCTTAACATACACACCATAAAACATAGTGAAAACAATTTTTGCCTTTTTCCCTTACCCACCCTGTACTACTGCACAACGGGTCCGCTCCTTGTGGGAGCCTTGTGATCGCTCACTCCACACTGAACCGGCCGACAGCCCAGTGAAGATAATCTCCTACAGCTTCTCGTCTCCGTGAACCTATCCGTGGCCAATCCGTAATTACATCGCCCGCAACCACACCACCGCAACCGCATCAAAACCACAGTGTACCTTCGCCAGTACCACCACCACCACCACCACCGATAGAGCCCACGGGGTTTTATATTATTTTGGCTAACCTCAATTAGAAAATGAGCATATTCGACACCGAGCCCGACCAGTCGATTCGATTGGATGCTGGAGAGCCCACCGATGTTAGTGGCTTCGGATTTGAGGGATTGATGCGGGAGGGGGAGGGGAGAGTGATTTGTTTTCTGCAATGGATGGCTGGCGTCTTCCGATGGATATCTGCCTCATCAGTGCCACAAACTGCCACCAAACTATCGCGATGAAGATGTAGAGATCTAGGATTGCGCAACTAGCAGGCAAGGTGCGTGTGTACACACATGTGTGGGGCGGTGTATTTCTTTCGATTTAATCCGTCGCTCTGTTGCCACCGCAAAAGGCTAAAAGCTACCTTTACCGTGTGGAGCTAAAGCCCGGTGGCAAACGGCCGCCGGGTAGGGTAGGGCCCGGTAGACACTAAGCCCCACACACAGCCTAATAACGTCTAAATGCTTCTCACTAGTAGCATTTTACTTCGCTTGCGCTTCGGTTGCGTAAGCGTTCACCATGTGTCGGTGAATATATTCACGCAGTCGGACGAAGCGAACGGACCGTGCCTGTGAGCGTCGATTTCGAATCGCTCGTGGAATCTGCCTCCAATGACGGTTTGGCGTTTCGCAATTACCACCATGTGCCGGGGCTCGGAAAGTGACAATGAGATTAAGATTATGGTGTCTAGTTTTTTTTTTCGGAGCCTGCATCAACAATTTTCGACGACGCTACAAGGTGACTTTTAAATTGCTGCTTCAGATATCGAAGGGCAATCGGTGCGGAGTTGGGAATCGATTTTGTATTGGATGAAAGGCGACATCGCAACGATGTCCAGACTTGATTTCTTATTGCATTTCTCATGATTGCTAATGCTCCCTTTCCAATTTCCATTTAGTTATTAGGCGCTTTTAAAGACACTATTCCACAGCCACTTGTCCGGAGGATGAGAACTCACTGTATTCCCCTTACGCGACACACTTGACCGTTCGCCACACCCTTCGAAAGCTCTATTACACACAAATGCACTTTGCGTTGGCAAGAAGATCGCGTCTTGAGTGCACACTTGAGCGAGCGAGCGAAATGTTCGAAACCCGGGCGCTCGATGAACCGAACATGCGATTACGGCCGGTCCAGCCCCTACCCTCACTACAATTCCAAACCCAATCCAGAATCCGATACAAAGACCATTTATCAACTTAATGCGATTTCAGTGCGCTCTGTTTAGCGGTGCAATTTCTTGTGCTTCATTGATAAACTAGGTTCGTTCCATTAGCTTGGCGTCGACCAGTTGGGTGGGGGCTAATTTTCTACCTCCTTCGAACTTATCACAAAACGATTATGCCAACGGTTTATCACTGCTAAAGATAATGTGAGTATTATACACGCACACGCATGCCGCACATGAATGGGAACTAACCATGGTGGTCCAGCGACCAGAAATTCCATCTCGTGATTGGCGATTTGCACTGCGCTTTCCGACAGTTTATGCTTCATCAGACGAATTACGCTTCATTCAGGCTGGGGAAATCGTACCATGCCTGTGCCTGATCGTAACCAAACACACGCAGAGCGATCGCAAAGCGATTGTAAACACACCGAACAGTAAAAACAAAGGTAATTAAAGAAGGTAAATAAAACCCCGAGCGAAACGAGACGGATTTACAATCACGCCGCTGTCCCGGAGACACGGAGCGCGATTAATGCAACCCCAGCCGGGATCACAAAACCGAAAGGGAGTGCACCTTCGCCATATGACGCCGCGCGGTGTGTCACACCGTTGGTGGGCTTTGCCTCCGGACAAAGAGTGCCATTTACCATTACCAAACGACACAAAACAATCATGCAAAAAGAAAACCCTCCATCCGCCGTTCAATTCTCCTTCGAGGCGCTAGCTAACGTAAAACACATGTTTCACCCGCTTTGCAACGGACCCGGGCGGATTAGTTCAGTGTGTGTGTGTGTGTGTGTGAGCGTGTCACGCCAAAACCATGCAAACATCGAAGCAACAGGAAATCTGGTTCTGGTGGCGATCGTGCGAATAAATATATTCCACCCGGTACTGTAAAAGGCTGCCACACTTTACTTCACGTTTGTCCGATCGATTCCAGATCCTCCACACGCCGTACGGCGAAACCGAATTCTCACCCACGATGGTGCGCGGTGGCCAATGCACTTGTGATTCGTGCCGGTCGAGCCGAGCGGCTGTGTGTGTGTGTGTGTGTTTGGTACGGGAGATGGCAAGAGCTTAATGCTTGGCGGCCTCCACGCCAAATGCGACAAGCGGCCGTCAACCGGCGCGAATGCCATTAACACTGTCGTTAAAGCCAACAGTTCATCAGTCAGGCAAAGAACTGGCCAAGTGTGTGTGCGTGTGTGAGTGTTGGGCGTGAAGTGGCAGACAGCCCCAAACAGAGACACGGAGGGAGGCGCGAGACAGATTATATTGTACTTTATGGATGGTCAGGATTTGTGTCAAAATGTTG
>AXCO02011958.1:0-10773 GCA_000473525.2 Anopheles melas
TTTTTTTTAAACGAAACGCATTAGCCTTCGTGGTAAGACGACTGCATTAGAGCGCTCTGTGGCAGCATTGGGGCGTCACCAACACCAGTGACGATTCCGTTCGCCGTCACTGTTGGCGCGGGTGAGCTGAAACCGGGCTGAAAGGAACTGATCCCACACGCCTGCTCGCTCGTACTGCTGGCCACGCTGAGGATGCTACCGCTGTGGCTCGGTTTGCGCCCGATCGGTGGCATCGGTTGTGGTGCTGCTCCAGCCATCGGCTGTTGCTGTTGCTGCTGACCGGCAACCAGTGACTGTGTGCTGTTCTTTGGTATGTGCTGTGCCTGACGGTCTAGCTCGGACGCTAGATCGCTGCTACCGGGCAGCGACGAGATAGAGCTGCCAACGGCCGCAACCGCATCGATCCGATTCCGGCTGCTCCGGCCCGAACCGTGATGGTGATGATGGTGGTGATGCCGGTGGGGGTCCTTTGGTGGGCGTGCCTTCATCTCCGCCCGGTTGCCGGCGGCCGGATAGCCGGGACTGCAGCTGGCGGCAGCCAGGCTGGCCAGATCCGCACCGGACGCACCGTCCAGACCGTACTCGTGCCCGCTGTCGATGCTTTTCCGCGGCAGGCTAAAGTTTTTGTATCCCTGCGGGTGTCCCATCGATGGCTGCTGCGGCCCGCCGTGGTGCCCATGGTGCTGCTGCTGGTGCGGATGGGCATGGTGGTTGCTGGTGTGATGGTGCTGTCCCGGTTCTTGCATCGAGTGAATGCTCTTGTTGCTTCGACTCGCGCTCGCATTGTGGTAGAAGCTGCGGTTGCTTTGCGTCTCGAACTGATCGCCCGCGGAGACGTTCGATTCGTCCAGCCGGCCGGCCGCCGAACTGTTGCTACGGTCCAGCGAATGGTGATGCTGGTGATGTTGATGATGCGGCCGAGAAGTGACCGTATGAGGTGGTCCAGCTTGCTGATGTTGCTGCTGCTGGAGTTGCTGTTGCTGCTGTTGATGTTGTAATTGATTTGTTCGTAGGATTTTTTCGCGCTCCAACGAATGATGATGATGTTTGCGTTGCTGCGATTGGGCAAGCAGTGGTTGTGCTTGCTGTTGTTGTTGTTGTTGTTGTTGCATCTGCAGCTGCTGATCGGAGCGGCCGTCTCCGTTACGCTCTCGGCTCAGCGAATGATGGCTAGATGAGGACGACGGGGTGGCAATGTTCAAGTTGCCCTGCGAGGACATGCGATTCGTGTTGACGCTCAGCATCGAGCCCTTGCGGTTGAAACCTCCCTGTTCGTTTTGTTCACCTGGAAAGAACAGGCGGGTGATTAATTGTTCAATTTGTCACTGTTGTCGAATGTAGACGCATTAACACTTACTTCTTTTCTGCGCTTGGTACCATATCTTCAGCCGATGGCCAATCTCTGGGAACGTGGGTCGTCGTACTGCTTGCTCGTGCCAGCACTCCACCATCAGCGAGTAGACAGCACTTGGGCAGGACTCGGGACACGGTAGCAACTGTCTGGCGCGTACCATATTGATCACCTCCTGGTTGCTGTATCCGTAGTACGGCTGCAGACCGTAGCTGTAGATTTCCCACAGCACCACACCGAACGACCAAACGTCACTCTCGGTGGTGAACTTCCCGTACAGAATTGATTCCGAAGGCATCCAGCGTACGGGAAGAAGTGACTTTGACTGAACACTGCAAGAAAGAGGACAGGAATTGTGTTAGAAACACGTTTTCTATACGAATGCTCCCAAGAACCTACTTACCGATAGTAATCCGAGCTGTAGATGTCACGCGACAACCCAAAGTCGGAGATTTTTACCGTCAAGTTGTCACCCACCAGACAGTTCCGGGCTGCCAGATCCCGATGCACGTAATGATGGCTAGCAAGATACTCCATTCCGTCGCAGATCTGTTGTGCTATCAGTAGAAACTGCAGCTGACTAAGCGATTTCCCCTCGTTCGGTGAGTTGGCGATCAGGAACTCGTGCAGATCACCCTGGGCCATGTACTCGAACAGCATGCAGAGTGGTTCCTCCTTCAGCACCACCCCCAGAATGCACACGATGTTGTCATGCTTCAGGTCCGATATCAGCTCAATCTCCCGCTTGAAGTCTGCCTGCGTTTTAGCACTCGCATTCTCTTTTAGTGCTTTCACCGCAACGAAGATGCGCTCGCCGTTCTTCTGCGTTAGCTCACCCTTGTACACCTTGCCGAAAGCACCCTCGCCCAGCTCTTCCACGAACCGTACGTCCTGCAGTGTGTACTGTGGGACGCGCGAGATACCGTTGTTACGCGACTGAGACGATTGGCCCGGGTTATGGCCATTCCCGGGCTGGCCCGTCGTTAACCCCTGAATGCCACCGTTTTCGGCATTGCGACTAGCGGCCCCCGCAGACGACTGGTTAGCAATAAGGGAGGTCATCTCGATCGGTGAGTTGAGCCGCGAGTTACCGTAGATGTTCTTGTCCGCGTTGGGTAGATTGATCTGCGGAGAAGTGAAAACTTCAATAACTTCTCTTCCAGTAAGCATTATGCAAGAACTTACATTTTGGATGTTCGAGACGCCATGTTTGCGATACTTTCGGCAGCAAAACACGCCAATACCGATGAAGAGGGGCGAGATGACGGCGACGAACCCGATGATGATGTACATCCACATTCGCTCCGAGCACTTTGGAATGTCACAGTACTCGATGGTTTTTTGCATGTCCACGTAGCACCAGGGAGCATCCATTGGACCGGCATGTGGTGGATTTCTGTAAAAAAAAGAGTTGAAGTTTATCTATTGTGTTTAATAGACTGGTGTCTTTATCGCAACCCAACCTGCAGTAGTTGTGACCGGCCAGATGCGGAAATTCCGACATGGTGTGCATCAGCTTCGACCAGCGCATACAAATTTTCGAAGACTTCGTCCGGTCCATGATGCCCCGATAGCTAGCGCCATTCTCCCAGTAGCAATCATCGTTCGGTTTAATGTCCAAATCAATCCCCAACCGCATACACTCCATATCGCCCGAACTCCCTAGCCCTCCGATGCCGTTCAGGATCGTCCCATCGACACTCTTCTGCAGTGGCAGATCGTCACACTCCTCCAGTGGGAGCTTCTGCCCGATGGTTGGATGTCGCTTCGCAATAGCGTACTCCTTCTGGCACAGCTCGTTCTCCAGCAGCTCACAGTCGTTGCGACAGATGCGCCGCAGGTTTTCCGTGTTCCGCGTTGGTGGGTAGGATTTTTTCGGCCCCGACGAGGACGAGGTGTACGATAGGACGGTTATTTCCTCGCCCGGCTGCACGTACTGCTGCTGCTGTTGATGGCCGGCAGCTCGTCGACCGCGGCGCGCATTATCGTACCGCGGTGGTAACGAGTTTTCCGTCACAATTTCACCGTCGAAAAAGCGCCCGCCGAGATCGGGCGTTACGCCACCGCTAAAGTACACCCGCAGCCGTTCCGTGGTGGTGAGTGTCCCATTGCCGCGCTCTTCGTACGGCGTTGTGACTGTCGAAAGGGCCGCTTTCACCAGCAGCTGTTTGCGATTGTTTTTCTTCTCGTGCGCTCGCATCTTCCCCCGGCCGATGGTGGCGGCCCGTTGGGCCGCTTCGGCGGCCGCACGGTTCGCAAAGTACTGATGGTTGGTCAGCTCGGGCGTCCGGCAGACGGGCAGGATGCTGTAGCACAGGCTGGGCAGTGCGTACACGCGACAGTTGGCGTTCATGTCTTTCGACTCGCGGATCACGCCGTACGCCGACTTTAGTCGCTCCTCCAGTATCTCCATCGTGATGTCGGGCGTCACGAAGACGGTCTGGTTGCGGAGGTACTGCTCGCAGGTGGTGCCGGTGTACACCTGGCACACGCCCGGCTCGATCGTGTCCTCCTCGAGCGCATCCTGCTGCTGCTGGTGCAGCTTTTCCGTCTTCTTTCGCCGCTTAAACTTGCCATTTGGTGAGTAGCTGTTGCTGCTGCTGCCATTGCCCGTCGTCGCCGAGCGGGCATATCCGGCCGTATCGGACGGCGTAAATGTCAGCCTGGAAAATGGAGAGAGAGAGAGAAGGGGAGTGAACAATTAGAAAGGAAGCGCAAACAAACATGGATGGTGCGATGGAAAGTTAGCTTGAACTTTAGGGAAGCCCACGGAACTATGGAAGGAGGAAATGGCGCGGGAATGGAGAGAAGTTCAAACAAAATGCTGAAATTATCGTCCCTACTTTTATTCCAAGACTCGTCGTCGGTGGAAACTTTACACGCTCGCGTAGGCTTCCCGGTGTGTTGGAAGGAGCCAAAGAAAATGGTGCATGTGTTTGTTTGTGTGTGTGTGTGTTATGGAAAATGTGAATTTTAAGTGATTCACTTTTCAAGCCTGCCGCTGATGGCTTAAGAGCCTTCTTGCTTCTTGGCTATTGTGTGGTATCCTTCCATGGAACTGTGGCGGTGGTTTGCTGGGGGTTTCCCCCCCATAAAACAGGCAAAGAAGTATGCAGTCGGTAAAGTAGCCTTCCCTTCCTTTATTTTTTAGATGGAAAAAAGCGATAGCAGGCCCGTTATTAAAAAGTCGAGCACCATACCACCATCTGGCTTTTGTTTAGTCGCGCGTTCGGCAAGAGCACGAGCGGGCTCGGGTTGCGTCACTTTACGTACTGCTGCTGGTGAACGCGCGGAGATTTTACCCGCGAATGGATCCTCTGCTGAAGCATACTGACTGACGCTTCAAAGACAAACAAAACGCATACCGCACGTGTGTTGTGCGGCTGTACATTTGGAGCGTTTGTATCGGAGTCTTCTTTGCTGGACGGAACAAGAAATATGAGTATAGTGAACAAACAACGGTGGCAAACGTTGTGTATAGTTCATGAGGGGGTGCTTTTGCCTGTACGATGGAGTTTAATTGCATGTTTACTTTCTGGAACCATTTGCAGTCAGCCGGTGGGGTCATCAAGGTTTGATGCTCTTTTTATGCTCGATGAGAGATAATTGATATTGAGTTGGGGATGATGGGATGGGCTTCGGTGCATGAAAGGTTTAAGTTAATAGTGGACAAAATCAATACAATTTCTTGTAGAAATACAAGCTTTCTACAAAGAAAGCGACTTTACTATTACTATCCTTTTACTATTAGAAGTTCAATATTTTAATAGATGGTTGACTTTTATTTTGTTGAAAATTGATTATTTAGTCATGGTTTCAAATCTGTTAGTCTAAAGCGCTCCATTGCCATTGCTTTTAATCGATGGGAAATGACTCGCTGAGTTACTTCAAGTGTCTTTGCGTGTTCTTGATATGTTTCATGAAGTAGGATCTCTTCATGGAACTCCCTATTCAAGATGTCCATCCTTAAAGTCATCTTTTTCATTTTCTACTTCAAAATTATAATTTTTAACCTGTACAAGCAAATTTTGGCAAGCTCCTTCAGCTAGAGCATAGCATTCATAAACATCCACTAAAATATACAGGCTTTTGGCAGGTCATTTCTCTCTAAAAATGCACTATTCGTTGCTAATTTTACCATTTCTGGAGCTTATAAAAACCATTTTGTATCAACTTTGGTTGACAGTGTTGACTGATTATAATCCATTTACTAATCAACTTGCTACATCTGACTTCAAAACGCTACGAACTTGTTGGTACTCCTAATAAGGTTATATGAGGTTCAAATTGAAATGGAAATAACGTTTCAATCGCGCACTTACAGTTATTATTGGGGAATAAATTAATAATTGAATTCACTACTCAACGTAATGAAAAGTGTTCCTGAAAATGTGGTTCCTACCCTCAAAAGTAGTTCCTGAATTTATTATGGAATATAGAATAGAATTTCCCTACATGCAAATCGGTTCGGTGTGTAAAGGCCGGGGGCCATCTTTAATTCAACAACACTTAACACAATTCGGTAATGAGCTAACAGTTAATGAAATATGCAATCAAACCGCTAGGACGAACGCCAAAATTCAATAAACTTTCTGTACTCCCCCCCCGGTAGCGCTACAGAACACGCTAACACAAACAGAGGCAGAGGAGCGCGTGTAGTAAAGGTAATGAAAAAAAAAGCTTTCTAAGGTTTAATGTATGGTTGTTTTCGTTTTTTGTTTCGTGCGCGGGTACTAAAAGCCTGTCGTCCGTTCTTGCAATCTCCTAGAGAACAATCAATCTCGCAGCTGGCAGACAGGACTGAATATTAGACGGGTAGAATGTCTCTGCACTGCCACTACGACCGCTTTGGGGGTCTTTCGGCCCCGGGAAACGGTTGTCCGTGGCGGGGCCCGTATGGTATGGTTGTAAATTTACCTCCCAAGCGCTCCAAATGACACACCAAGCGAAGTGTCGCCTGGAACGGTTTCCGGTGCACACGGGTCCGTAAAATGGAATGGCAAAGGAAACAGTAAGGGGGAAACGACCCGGACGACCAATTCGCTAACGGAGAGCTTCTGAATGATTGAGAAGTCGTGTCGCCTGACACAACACCACCGTTTTCCCCCCCCTCGATTCGTGGTGGCCGTTTTCATCACATTAATTATCCAGTGTCCGTTTCTCTCGTCTTGCGTCTCGAATATCGCCCGAGAGAGGTTCGGAGGTCCTTCGTGCACCGCGCTCTAGTGTAAACAAATGCATCTCGCTCGGATCTAGATCAGTGGGCATCGTAAATGTTTTGTCATCCGTGGTCGCTTTCCATTCCAACAAGAGGACTACGAAGAGGAGATAAAGCAGCAGCAACATTACTGGACTGCAGTGGCGGTTGCTCATTAAAAACTAAGATGACAAATTCATGTCCACTCGCCCGGGCACGTTGGGGACGTGGCGCAATATGATGGACCCTGGCAGGGGGAGAGCGTGATGAATTCGGGTGTGGGCCAGGGGAGGTAGTAAATTTTGTTGTTATGGAGCAGGAAATGGCCAAAGACAGTATGGATGGGACGATGTCGTAAAGCAGAATGATTGACTGATGGATGGCTGTTTGATTGTGGCCGTGTCGCCACATTACTTCCCGTTGGTGCGGGGAGAAAGAAATTGGTCCATTTCGTTTGGTGGGGGGATTATTTTAGATACAAAACTGTGGTTATTTTAAGCTAGCGCCTGGTGGTGATTTTGTCATCTGCTCAAGGCATTCTGTTGGCTTTGTTTTATGTTTAAAGTAAACATTGTAAAATATGAGCAACATGGCAGGTTTTTAGGGGGGTTTTTTCCAGGGAGTGAAGTGATATTTTACACTTTGTAAAGTAATAACATGGGACCTATTAAATCCAAGGCGTGCATGAATGTGGTATGAGGTTAGATAGATAATTTGACCTATCAAAGAACTTTAATCTCTTTAATATTCTCGACAAAGTCGACGATTTCTTGAAGATGAATTGAAAAATCCTGCAAGAGATGCCTATCAGTAGAATATCTGCAAAAATGCAAAGATTTGAGTTGAGGTAACTAGAACTGCAATAAATAGCAATTTTCTGATGTTGCTAAGTCCTCGTTCTTTTACATCAATGGCTTTTAGTTCAAATCTAAATCAAATCGAAACAGAACCCAAAAAGAGAATATATTTGTTGACCAAAAGACGCTTAGACATCTACTTTAAGGTCGCATATTAGTCTGTGGTATGTTTGGCTAAAATTATGTCCAACTATCAACTTCACCACTGTGCTAAAGTTTTAGTATTTTAGAAGTGCTTAAATAAGCAACCAAGCTTAAGCCTTTCCAGGAGCATTGTGCTTTACCCATGGCTTCACTAACGTACTCACATACACCGGATGATTACTCTATTATAGCAAAATCAATAATTCATAGATAGCCTCCCATAGAGGTCTCCTGGCAGTTCAGAACCGAGATTGAAACAACAAAAAGGGAAGGATGCTCCTGTTATTCTGTTAACAGACGATCATCTTCAAGAGTTGTTACACATTTATTATTTTATCTAATTGTTATATAAGTTTCCTGATTACTTCCTTTTTCTAAGTGATTTACGTGCCTCCTATCCACCACAAGGAACCTCCTAATCTAGTGATAACGGTGAATAACCTTATCTGCAACTCTCTTGCCGAATGAAATATTTATTGCACTGCAGTAGTAGTAGTCGTAGTAGTAGTAACGAGAATGGTTTCTTCTGCCAATTTTTATGACCGGAAAATGGTTCAATATGGCCACTCAAATCACTCCGTAAGCGTAGCAGTAGCAGCTATACGAAAGTTCAAATAGCATCATGTCCACAAACCGACAACCAAATGTGTGGATAAATATGAAAACACACACACACACACACACACATACGCATCAGGAACAGAGGGAGGGGACAAGGGAACGAACGGCGATCAAATAACGGTTCATCAACAACGGCAGACTTTATGTCGTTATTATTGATTGCATGTATTAATAATTCATCCTTGTTCTGCACATCCTCTCCCGTTTACCCGCTCTTCCGAGGGACTCCGGAACCCGGAAGCAAACGAGCTTGACGATAAACACAAATCCATTTGCCATCCTGCTGTTGTGCTCCTGTCCCTTTCTCTTGGAGCGTTTGTCACGCATCTTCCGACCCGATTCCTCGGAAGAAGAAGCTGCTGCTGCGGTGGAGCCTGGACAGTTTTCGGGAAGGTCTGCTGCTGCTGCTCGGTTTCTCGTTAGGCTTCTGCTGTTTAGTTATTCTAATGGCTTAATCTTGTATATCCGGTTTCTCCGTATGTGTGTGTGTGTGTGGTGGGATGGGACGCGACTATCGTCGCCATCCGGAGCGTTTCAATGTGTCCGAGTAGAATGGAGAGTGCGAGTGCGTTGGCATCCGAAACATAAACAAGGATTATTAATGTTCGTGTCCAGCATGGTAGCATCCTGGTGCGGGATAAAATCGAACTGTGGGTGAGGTGTGGTGTGTACGTGTTGTGTCTGTCCTTTTTCCGAGCGGGGACACGCACACGAAAGACAAGCAGAAGATGAAGAAAACGACTGGAATAAAAAAAGCTGTGACTTTTGTTCTTGTTGGAGAGATCATTTAAAGTCAACGGCGGCAAAAAGGGTTGCTGTCAACCCCAAAACCCTCTGTTGGAGAGGGCCGGTGGCTGGTTGGGGCGACAAATATTTGCATTTATTAAAAGGACAAAACCCCGATGGAACCGGACTGGAAAAATAGGATCGTTGGGAGAGTTTTGCGGGAAGTTAATTTTCAATTCCCCACACGGCTTCTAAGCTTTCCACCAAGCGAGCAGGCTGCAGATGACCCCCAGTTCCTCACTCTCTGCGGTCTGTGGGCATTTAGAGCTTGTTGTTCCGGGGATGGAGGATACGAGGGGGGATTTTTTTGCACTCTTCTAATTCAATCTCACACTCCCTTTAAGACCAAAACCTCATCTACATATTAAATCGCTTGACATAAATTATCTCCAAGTGCGTATTGGAAGCAACCGTCCACGGGAGAGTTCGACGATGTGGTGCGGAATGTTTGCTTTCCCAGCGAAAGGAAAACAGGCTCCCGTATCTCTCGTAAGCAAAGCTCCACTGGCGTCCTAATGTCTGTCCCTATCTCTATCTTGAATTGGACTGCACAATACCCACCCATCTTCCCACCACCACCACCACCATGCCCACCACCTATATATAATACCAGCAAATCGAACCGAGGGAGGAAAAGTTTAATATCCTCCTTCTTTCAGGACTCTGTCTCTCACTGCGCTGGGAAGCATTATTCTTGGCTGGATATTGGATTAGGGCCAACAAATTTGGCATTCCATAACAAATCGTCGCCCGCCGTACAACCGTGGTCGGAAGTCGAGCGAAATGGTCGCATACCAGCAAGAAGCAGGGGGAAAGGGGGGGGGGGGGAAGGGTATTTCGACCGAATTCGACTTCCGGTAGCGCACTGCCAACCGAGGTCATTGGGTTAGTTATCCGAGGCTGTGCGGGTGGAAGCTGCACGACAACGACCACCACCACCACGACGACGACGACGACGACGTCGACCGGCTTTAGGTCAGTACGGTCGGTGGGTTTTTGGGCGTTCTTCCAGATTGGTTTTTTGCGTTTTTACCACTTCTTGAGTCACTCCACACAGGGAGGAATGGACGTGGTCAATATTGGGGCGTGCAATGTACCGGGCAATAATCGTAACCGTGAGCGGAATAATATAAAACCATTCGAAAAAGGAAGTAAAAATCCTGAAAAAGCCATAAAACTAATCTCCATGCCGAAAAGGGACTGTGCTGCCGGCTGCCGTTTGGTCGAGTTAGTCCGCAGCGATATATATATATATTTCGGCTTTTTCCTCCTCCCCTTAGTCAATCCTTAAATGCCTTTTCTCGTCCAGTGGGTATGGGATGAAGGACCAGCTAGTGGTGTGTATGTGTTTAATTTCGTATTTAAAATCTATGCCCATAAACGCCCGCCAGGGCTACACTTACCCATTGGAGGTGTCCGAGGTGTAATGGTTCGGTTGGTTTTGCTGGTGCTGCTGCTACTGCTGCTGCTGTTCGCGACCGAAAGTCACTGGCGTGTGTAAACAACCGGCAATCGTGAGGATGTAAATCACTTTTAACATAATTTCGACGGCCCCCGGACCCGCGACGGTCGGCGTCCGTGTGGGAAATGGGCGCGCACCGCACTGTTCTAATGGACCGCTGCCGGCCTACGAGCGTATCGAGGCACACTGTGTGTGTGTGTTACCCCCTCCCGCACGTCGGTAAAGGGAAATTTATTTCCACACGCAATCACAAACACACACACACACATACACACAGGGGCTAGGCTGAATGGTTTTAACTTTTCAGGTTTTAACACGAAGCACCGTATTGAACCGTGCTACTTGGGGCGGATTG